>CAJQZN010042107.1:25759-79484 GCA_907164685.1 Colias eurytheme | reverse complement strand
CCTGTTGTAGACGAGGAGTTTAAGTGCAAACGTATAAAATTAGTAGTGACCACGGACATGTATCAAGATAGACTAAGCGAGTGTATGTACTTCCCGTGTCCAAACTAAGATTATGAAACTTACTTGACGCTGGCCTACACTCAGTCCGCGCTTGCAGTTCGCCAAGGAAAGACGTGAAGCTGAATAAAGTAAAATGCCGAATTACGCCGTTATAAACTGTAGAAACTCCACAGCTGTGAGTGGCCGAGTTAGCAGAGATGTTTCCTTCCACCGGTAAGTAATTTTCTAATCAGAATATGCACTATTTATTTTAAAATCAAATAAAGAATATCTGTGGAAAACGATCGTGACAAACACGGATACCAAATCATACGAAATGATTCGGAATACATTGCGGCTTTTACTTGGCACGGTAAAGATCGAGTCGTATGATAACAAGCAATGTATAGCGTCTTCTCATTTTTCTGTTCTCATTTTTCTGTCCAATTTTGTGGTTAGTGATGTTCATTTGATGCAACAGTTCTCGATTCTAATCGATTTTATAATCGAACAGAAAAATGATAATTTGAAGGAGCAATTTTTCAGAAAAAAAGGCATAGATTTTTTTTGTCAAAACTCCTTATTGCTTAGACTATGTTTGTTTTTTCAGTTTTCCAAGTAACCCGAACATAAAAGAAAAATGGATTGATGCAACGGGACATAAAGATTGATTGATTGACAGTTTCATTACTTTCTTTCGATGGCCTCTCTAGTACGTAGTACACGGTAACTCAATGGGCATATGTAAGAAAAAGCTAAAACACATTAGTTTACTTGTTAGAATATTAAAAGGTTTATAAATTTATTTTATCATTCCTCTGTCTATGGTAATTATCATTTTTCTGTCTTGAATCGATTTAGTAATCGATTACGATTCATTTATTTAATTACCTCTTAGACATAGATCTAGTTTGATCTGATTTCTTTCGATTTACTTCGATGGGATAGGACGATACTAGAATCGCCGCGCGAGTGGCGTCCTAATCGATTTAGCGTAAAATGAAATTACCATCACTAAAAAGCGCTCGTGACGTCATAACGCGTCAAGGTCAGTACAAAAAATATGACACGCTTGGTTTTCATACAGATCGCGGTACTTGCGTAGTCTATCTATGTCTGTGGTAGTGACTTATATCGCTCTCCTTCATTATTCATTATTATGATCATATTGGTTTGAATTGGAGTAAAACAATCACTACCATTAAGTATAGAGCGTGATAAACTTAAGTAAATAAGAGTCTTACTTACAAGTTACACCTTTACAATTAAATTCAAGTAGAATTTATTTTTGATATTCTTCAATCTGTCAAATGTCCACGTTCCACAATAAATATAAAATAAACGTAATAAGATCATGTTATATTTTACTTCTTATTATAAGTTTCGTCAGTTGACCTAGGAATTAGGGTGCTTATCCACCAATAATGTGCGAGTATATGTAGCTAGGAATGTGTTTGTAAATAAACAATAGTATCGCTTCAAACGCTAAACGCTTCAAGCTTCAACTAAATGAAGCGATATGATTGGTTATTTGCAAACACATTCCTCGCTACATATTCATTCATAGCAGAGAATAATTCAACTTTCAGTAACGTTTTTCGCGATAATCGCTCTTGTAAAAAATGCCTAAACATATTTCCCTATTTATGCGTGTATGTGATAACGATAATTTGACTTAAATGTATGTTGACTCATTAATATTAATCAGCTTGAATTACGCTGGTGGTCGTTTGCTGTTTTTTAGTAATTTTAGATATGTATGGAAAATGTATGAAATATAAGGCTTTGAATGTTTTAAATAAATACATTTTAAATGCTATTTATTTGTAAGAGTATTAGGTGACACTGATTGAATCATTGACTTAAGTTTTTACATCGGTCAGGATGGAGATTAAACAGACATAAAAATATGAAAAACTTGCGCCAAGAATGGAAATATATACTAAGTATTTTACAATAAGCATGAAAATAAGTACAGTGGTAGATAATAGGTACTATTTCAGAACATAGGCAATTTTTTAACCGGGTACCACGTGAATTAAAGTTTTTACAAATATAAGAACAAAGAATAATAATTATAAGACGTTAGAAATTTATGGTAATTTTTGCTATCCACTTTTGATTTTGTAATTTATTTTCCTTAGATATAAATATCATTCAAGTCTAATCATAAATTGAGAAACATAATTTAGTTTTGCAAATGAAAATTATTAACTGGTTACAGGTTTATTGCAAATTCTTGCACGAAATTTTACAATAGGCAATTTAAGTATACACTATATACTATTACATATTTATTTCTACAACTCTATAGCTGATTCTGTTTTATCCGCATTTAAACTGAGTTAAGAATCATTTTTGACAAATAATATTAAAGTTCCAATTTTACTAAGTATATTTCATCGTGTTAAAAAATTTGATTTTTACTCCGATTAAAATATTTTTAAAAAGAAACTTCTTTAGGCCCGTACGTTGAGAGTAAAATTTCAAGGTCGCGTCATGGTAGTACCGTCACGTCATGGATTAAGGCGATGATTTTGATATCTTTGAATTTTGCCAAAGAAGTTTCACTTCTGACAAGTGTGCTCGGCACACACGCTGTTTTTTTCACCATTGCAACTTATACGTAATTATAATGACACATTAACAATCATATTTTTATTATATTGAAGCGCGTACGAATTCGCTCAATATTCAGCAAAAAGGTTTGTTCTATTTGTGTCTAGCTGGTTCGTCCCTAACAAGATTTGTGGTCGGAATAAAAACAAAAGTGCGACGCGAAGACCGCACCGACTGAGCCTATCGGTTGCCAGTCTACTAAATTAGATGGCTGTTTATTTCACTTTGCTCCTATTGTTTAACCTGGGTATATTATGTTTCTTTATCATAAAATGATGAAAGGGCTTATTTTAGTGTGGTATTATGATTATTTTGAAATTTAGGGAACTACTACTGTTTTATATATACGCTTCTACTACGCTTCTTGAGAAAAGTAAACTATATCGTGATTCCTTCTTTTTCTGTAATTTCATCAAAGTACATTAATACGTTTGATCGCCAATATTCATGTTTCTTATATAATAATTGGCCTACCTATTTATTTAGCTATTAGATATTTTAATTAGAATGAGAAGTATACACTGAAGAACCCGGAATCTAAACTTTCATTTATATCCAATAATATAACACAATTATTCGACGTAGCATAATGAACAATGCCTTTCTGAACAAAATACGTATTCGAACCTTCCTTTCACGCCAATCCGGGGAGGATGCCTAACCAACTCGGCCACCTGTGAATCAGGCACCGACCGTGACCGAATTTTTCGCGATCGAATTTTTTCTTGCCTTGCTTGAAAGCATTTGAATGCCATAAAACCAAAAATATCAAATTTAACAAAAAATACGTATTTTCTTTTTCTTATAAACAGTACTAAGTGGAACACACCTTGGTATCTTCGACTTTTCGTAATCTGAGTTGCTTTGTCTAGTACTGTTAAATCTTTTTAATACAGATCAACTGACAGTCACTCGCGATTTACGATAACATGCCTTTCTGATCCAATCAATTACTTCTAGAACACACCATGAATTATGTATCAGAATTGTTACATCTTTGGTGCAATGCAAGTGCAATGGAGAGCTTCGTATCCATGGTTACCATTTGTTGAGCAACAGTTAATAAAAAATGTTTCTGGAATCTTTGTTTAAATGTTGTTGCTTCTCGGTCAAATCTATATAGACTCTCAGTCTTTATAGATTTGACATTTCTCTGGATCTGGATACAACCATCCAATAAATATTTATTTAATTCTCTTTCTATGTAATTGAGATAAATCTTAATACTATTATAAAGGCGAAAGTTTGTATGGATGTATGGATGTTTTTTACTCTTTCACGTAAAAACTTCTGAATCGATTACAATGAAATTTAGCACACATATAGAGGGTAACTTGGATTAACACATAGGATAGGTTTTATCCCGGAAATCCCACGGGAACAGGAACTATGCGGGTTTTCCTTTGAAAACGCGGTCGAAGCCGCGGGCGGAAGTCTAGTTTAATTATGATTGTAAAAATGTTTACAAAGGAATCCAGGTACTAAAATTTTCAAATAATTCGTTCTAAGATTATTTATAATGACTAGTGAACTGATTGTGATTATATATTTACAAGAAGGATTAAATAAGTAGATTCAGTATATTAAGTTTTGTTTCTGAGAACTAACTTAAGTATTAGCCTTTGGCCATAAAATTATGATGGTTAACAAACCGTAAAATTAACATATGCCAAACTCGATTGAATATGTTACAAAATGTATTGGTCTGGAGCCAGATACTTCTCATTTTTGGTAAGCAAAATCAGGTTAAAATACCACAAATCTTAAAGAGATTGATCTATTATTTACTTTAAATTTATTATGTTAATCACTGATTTTAATAATTTGTTCTTTAACAATAGATGGACGCTACAGTTTTAGAATCCTACATAATGAGATTTTTATTTTAGAAATATTGTAATTTAAACCTTTAAATATTCACCAAACTATATCATTAAATTCTCGTATTTATAAAGTATACCCTTGAAATTTCAGGTCCTGGGTTCGATTCCCGGTGAAGACGAAGAAAAAAATGAATTGAAAATTCTTATGCTTAAAAAAATAATACATATTTATTTTATTTCAGGAGCTTTGGTCGTCAAAGCATGTGACAAGGGCAATACACACGTACAAGAAGGTAATATAGGCGAAAATGCAAGCTTTCCCTGGCTAGGAGTACTACGGGTTCATGTTCGTAAGTGCCTATTTTATAATCTAATATTATTAAAGTAATATGTAGTTAACTGTCGTGTATTCTATGAGGCAGCTTAGTATCTTGATCATATTATCTGAATGATAAGAATTCTTATTGTAAAGTTTAAGTGTTAACATCTACATAATACCTAGTTTTGGATATTTTTTGTACGCATTTCAATGCGTAAATTGCAGTTCTTATAGAAATAAAAAAATACCAATAACAACATGCACTTGACGTCTAAAGTTTAAAATCAATATTTCTGTAACTTACATTGGAAATTACGGACCATGCAAGATAATCAAGTTCAAAGAAACATACATAGAGCTCATTCTAATAAGAATTTTACTTATAATAATTATAATGTGATAGTCCTAAATATTTTCAATAAACTGTCATGTTTTAGATAAAGGGTCGAACTTTCAAACTGCTCTCAGTGGGTTATTGTTAATTAAAACCACATATGCAATCGTGAGCGGTAGTGATGTGGCCAGAGTTTCAAGGCATTTGCTACGGTAAGAAGAAAATAAGTTTTGTAGAGTTTTGAAAATATTATAATATTACTAGAATAACCATAAAATTAATATACCCTATTATTTAATCTTTTTTATTCAAAAGAGAAAAATAACGCACATTTTTAAACTGAAGAAGTAGAATTTAGAGCAATTCATCATCTTCTCATCTTTTAAGTCAAAAGTTTGAAATGAATCTATCTAATATATTATACATATAATAAAGGCGAAAGTTTGTACGGATGTATATGGATGTATGGATGATTGTTACTCTTTCACGTAAAAACTTCTGAACCGATTACAATGAAATTTAGCACACATATAGAGGGTAACTTGGATTAACACAGAGGATAGTTTTTATCCCGGAAATCCCACGGGAACGGGAATTATGCGGGTTTTCCTTTGCAAACGCGGGCGAAGCCGCGGGCGGAAATCTAGTGTTTCATATTAGTTGAAACTTGTTTTGGTTGTTTAATCATCTCAATAGATGGCGTGGGGCACATAAAACTGAAAGAGTAGAAGAAATTCGATCGCTCAGGCGGGATCACTGCCGACAGCCTAGGCGTTGCCCCGGAATGGCAAAAAGACGCGGGTTCGAATCCCACCTCGTGATTTAATTTATTCCTTTTTTTAAAGTTTTTCAAGTTTGAAAATGTTTAAGGACGGACAGTAAAGCGATGTTCATCACATCAGATGGCAAATACTGGACGTGTGGTGTCAAAGATTATATTATGCACCCTGAATACGAATATACCACTTATAACACCTTGGCTCTGATTGAGCTGGACATTGATAAGGACAATGGTTAGTAATATAAGATTTTCTCAGTTAATATTAATATACGTAATTTTTAGTCCTTATATTAAATTCATTATAATGTTATGTGAGTGTTGTTTGTTAATTTGTTTATTAATCTTTATTTCCCGTCGCAACTGACTTTACAGATTTTATGGTACATTAATTTTAAGCTATTGCATAGCTTCTATCGCGGGCACGCTCCGACGGGCTCGGAGGTGTGGCTTGAAGGCATAGCATGCAATAGCTTTACCGCGGCAGTCCCCGAGTGCCACACGTCTTTTTTATGTCTGGATGTATGTGAAGTGTCTGGTTTGGAGATAGTTTGGCAGCACACTTTTATAAGCTAAATCTTGAATTTATTTATTCTTTAGTGTACAGAATAATAAAATACCCATAATGTTAAATTTAAAAACAAATTAAAATGAATGTGCAAACATGATAAATCTACTCGGCCACATTGAGACAAAGAACATATTAATACAAAATTTTTTACGTTAATTTTCAGAAAATTACTCCAACCTAAAGCCTATATGCTGGCCAAGCTATCTCTTTAATGCGTCTACGTACCTCTATGCACTGGGATACACCGATGGTAATGTATATACCTAATGTATATTTTTGTTCTTAAATTAAGTATTCTATTGAGGTTATTTTTGGAATGGAGAAGGAAAAACAAGGAAATTTAATAAATGATATTTATTATTAAACGTGTGTATGTTTTTGTTAAATAAAGTTACAGCTACTATCTAATAATAATTGTACTTATGTATTTATGCAAAATACATTTAAATTTTTAAATTTTCCTCCTTATAACTGAGATTTTTTTTTTCAGAAAATCAGATATTGGAAAAAGTAATATATAAAATGCAATACGTCAGTCTTCCACTTTGCGAAGAATTTTATAACAGGGCTGGGGTATGTTTATTTATTATTTTTATTGTATTTTTTCTAAAGCCTTTAGCTAAATTATAAGGGTCCCTTTTATGCTTATAACATGATCTATCTTCATTTTAATTTTCTATTAAATCAGTCCAGACTTTTCGGAATTCTACTAACGAAAGCACTATTTTAAATTATTCGATGATACTTTGTGTACTTATACAGGATCTGATCATTTAATTATTATAGTCATCTGGAGGAAAATTGCCACAGTACCAATGTGGATATGCCATTAATAATAATAAAAACTGCGTTTGGGATAACGGCATGGTACTTGCTTCGAATTCTACTGGTTTTTGGAGTGTGGTAAGTTAGTGATAATTTTATTATCATAATTCATGTAAATTAACAAAATCGCAGTCATTTAAGAAAATTTGATTATAACTAAAGAAAGATTAAACCGATATATTAAATCTTAGTACCTACCCATGCAAATGAAGTTGTTTTTGTTTTTTTAATTCTTATTCAAAAATAATATAAAGTTGTTACTTTTCAGATCGGGTTTGGTGTTCGAGGTCCAGGATGCGCAGCTCCAGCAAGATTTATCAATATCTACCCGTATTTATCGTGGATTCGAACTGCTACTGATTTAATTGATGCTACATACTTTTAAAATTTTAATCAGTTTACGGAGTTAATCTTTGGAGGATATTCTGTTGTGTGAAATCAAAGAACGACAAATGTCATCACTTAAATCTTACTCTATGGGCTCTTCTATACAAATGCACTAGTATGATAGTATCCTTAAGCTAATAAATTAATTAAAACTAGCGGTCCGCCCCGGCTTCGCCCGTGGTACAGATTTCACAATAAAAGGTAGCCTATGTTCTTTCTCAGGGTCTAAAGATTATCTGTGCCAAATTTCTTCAAAATCGGTCTAGTAGTTTATGCGTGAAAACCATACATACATACATAATTACAAACCTTTGCTCTTTATAATATTATTAATTAAAATAAGTGTATTGAAATGTAATAAATATTTCCAAACATTTCACAGTGGTTTTATTTTACAACCTTACCAAATTATCAGTTAAAAAGGTAAAGCTCAATTTAAAATGCCTTGGACACCTAAAAAATGTAGGTTGATTGTAATTTTTACACCTTATGTCTTGATTATTGAAATGAAACTTCCTAAAAAATTGTCGCCTTACTCCATGACGTGACGGTATTGTCATGACGCGGCCTTGAAATTTTACTCCAAAAATCCTACAATTACACCAACAGAATTATTTGCTTCATTAACATTAATTAAATTACACAAATTACTTTCATAATGTTTAATGGTCTAATTCTGAACCAATTGCATTTACCTGTTACGATTATGACTTGGTTTGAATCCCTTGAGCAATAAACTTTTATTGAAATAGGCCAGTTCAACCGTCTGTGACCTTATGACTTTACCTTATAATGGCTCTAGATGCCCTTGTACTGCAATTTAGGGGTGATCTTTTAGCTTCCATTGTTTAACTATGTAAATATGTACCTTTAAACTAATTAAACAATTCATAGTAGGTACTTTCATGTGTTTGATTTTACGCGAGTATTATACACTAGCTCTGCCCCGCGGTTTTACTCGCGCTCCTGTTGGTCTTAGCGTGATGATATTTAGCATATAGCCTTCTTCGATAAATGGGCTATCTAAAAGCGAAATAATTTTTCAAATCGGAATAGTAGTTCCTGAGATTAGCGCGTTCAAACAAACAAACAAACTCTTCAGCTTTATAGGAGAGCGTAGTCACGGGAACCGTGAATAATATGAATAAATTGCTTTTAAATCCGTTAAAGTCTTTAATTTCTTAAATCTTTAAATCTTTTTCTAATCAATTCATGTTAAAAGTCTGTGACGTGTAGTCTTCTGTTTCGTTCTCTTTTACGAAGGACATGAAACCTCTTTAGACGTTTATAATTATTTATGGTATACAAAAATATGACCATTTCAATTCGTTTCGATACAATCAGTGACATTACGATGTACCTATAAGTATGTTTTCGAAATAACAACGAGACGCATTCCCATAAAATAAATGCTATTTATAAATAGCCGTAGCCTATAAATAACAATTCCAACAACTTCATCTCATAGCCCTAATTTCGCTCGACAGGTTTCAAGCTACGGTTATTATATGTCAATCATCAGGCCACTTATTTATAAAATAATAAAAATAACGTATGCATCAACACCAAATCAACAAACGAATATACTCGCTGTAATAATAATGCATTTGATACTATGAAAATTTTATTTTGATCCTTGAAGGGTTGGTGTATTAAATGCGTTGGTATAACGTTGATGTAGAGTTTCGTAAGTCGACAGCATCATAAAATTGATGGAATGTCGAAGAATGTGCCAGAGGCTCTTTTGTATGTCTTGTGTTAATTAACAGCCATTCTCAATATTTCATATGGAGTTGAGAGCTTGATAAAATTTATTATTTTTTTGTTCTTCTCGATGTTTTAAATTATAAAAATATTAGCTAAAGGTTTTTACTTGGCATTTATTTACAAAATCATACCAATTTTCAATCAAATCGGTCAAATTCAAAATACTGATGTTTGTACAATTCTCAGTATTTATTAGGTCTTCGCATTTCATAAATAAAGGTACATTAGGTATCATCTCGCATGTACACTGTAAACGTCATATAAAAAGAAAGACCAAAACCAATACAAGGCGAAATGAAACAACATATGTAGTATATTCATAAATTTATTTATACTTAGGTAGTAGCAATGACATTGTACTAACCGCGAATACATAAAATACATACGATATTATATTGTAATATGCAAAACAAGTTGTCTACAAGTACAATTTAATTCTCTATATGACAATTATTAGTTTTATGTTTGTGTGTATAAATTAGGTTTGGTGATTTTATCAATTAAGTAAGTGAAGTCCCGTGTCCCCGTAGTGGGGTAAGGGGCAGATGCATTATTCATACATCTGTTTCACTGATCGATTTTCTTTAGGGACAAGTAGGTGATCAGCCTTCTGTGTCCTGCCAGACCGAGACATTTTTTTTTCTTCGTCTCCACCGGGAATCGAACCCAGGACCCCTCGGTTCTACGCTCACGCGTCAACCACTGTACCAAGGAGGCGGTCAGATGGTCAGATGGTCAGAGGGATTTTATCAATTACTCGTACATTATTACTACTAAATTATTACTAAAATATACAGTGCTATAGAACATTTATCAACAATATAATCACAATTGTCTTATTCTGAATACGCAAAGGACTATATTTTTACATACCTATTTAACAAGTCATTACTAGATAACAAAAGCATTTTAGGGCCGATTTTTCAATGCTTGGATAAAAACTTATCCGTCCAATAAAGTATTACACGATAATATTAAAATGTCACGTAAACTGTCAAATACGGGCAATTAGAATACGTTTTTAAAATGGTAGTTTTATACATTATTCGACGAATAAGTTTTATCCAAGCATTGAAAAATCGGCCCTCAATTGTCTTATTAGTTCGGAACATTATTCGTTCGTTTTTCATATCAATACGTATAAAATTTTTAAACCTTTGTTTTACAAAGTTAATCAAAAAAATTTACAATCAACTAAAACAAACACTTCCTAGCGGACCGCAGTAAAAAGTCCTCATCATCGAACTTCGGTTCCTCTTCCTTATTTTGAATTTTCTGTCCAAAGAACTCCACAACAATCTTGGCTTTTCCAGTGAATTCAAACTTGAAGATAATATTAGTAGTCACATAGTCATTATACTTCGAATATCTGTCTTTTATGAAGAGTATTTTTGGCGGGACTGTTGTATTACGTCCCAAAATTGGTACAATCTTTATGAGATGGTCTAAATCATCCTGGTGGAAGCCTTTGTCAATCCAGAGTTTTGTTTTTGTCCGTTTGTCGCAGTGTACTGTTACCATCACACATGTCATGTTCGGGTATAGCGTGTCGAAGAGTGATAGCTGAAAAATGAAATGATTTAGTAGGTAATAGTTAAAACTATTATTGATCTCTGAAAATGCGTTTCGCTCTATTTATATTAGCTTTTAAATGTCGGCTTCTACTCGATAAAGATAATATTTAAATTTGATTTGTTCGTTCGTGATTTGGAATATAATAACAGTGTGTGATTTATTAATATACTTTGTTCATTTGCTTCCTAACTTAGATCAAATAAATAGATCTTAGATGTGCATTTTCACACGACAAAAGGTAGGTAAGCTCTAGCTTATCTGTTATTCCAGTACTACTTTTAAATTGTAAATTTAATTAAAATACGCTCAGTAGTTTAGTTGTCATTGTAACAATTTTTAAACATGCATATTTTAAAATATTTAAAATATTTTATACCACATAAACTCCTGTTCCGATGTGTCCCGGGGCTTCAATTCTCCCAATTTCTCTGTACATAGGTTCACCATCTATATCTGAACATTTGCCCATTACTGTTTCTCTTACGTTAGAATAATCTGGAATTTTATATTAAAGTTAATGTTATATTAATTAACAATTTCACATCTAGGACATTGTCATTGAGTTATAGTAACTAGTAAGTATATTATTTTATGGTTTTACCTAGTTTGGGAGTTAAAGATTTCAGTATCTCAAAATATAATATTTTGTCAATAAAGAATTTTTATTATCCACTTATTATTTATTTATTTATACTAGCTCGCGTAGTATGCAATTAAAAAGTAAATAATGTCACTTACTAACTTCTCTGTATATTATATATTACAGAGAAGATCAGCTGATTATGTAAAAATCTTTGTAATGTAGAGATGTAATATTAGTCGGATAGGATTTATTAATTGAGTAAACATTCTTGTACATAGTTTCAAACAGAGCGAATAAAAAAATATTTTCTGCTCATTCAGAAAATGTATCTATTGATTTATTTTCAGCTTATCATGAGCTAGAAACGTCTGTTTACATAATTTCTTACCAAAACTGCAACTAACTATACTATACTAACTTTTTCTCAACACCATCGTCATATCATCCAGTTTTTCCAGTACAAAATCATCTTGCCTGTCAATACTCTCACTGGGTATAAATGGGTTCTTGTTTCTTCTATACAAATTTGTATCTATACGATACGTTCTACGGTATGTGTTTGTATGTAAATTTCTTTGTATCCAAGTTGTATATGGAGATAGTTTTATGTATCTAGATGGCAGGGAGCAGCCGGGACCTAGGATGCTAATTCCTACCTGTAGAATTGATCATTAATTAGAAAAATCATGTATTTCATAGCATACAGATATCAATAAACATATTTTAAGTAAAAATCGTAATAAGAATAAGGGGATAATAACATGTATATAATCTTTATCGTCTTTTCAGAGAACGAATAAAAAGGTGAGGTTCAAAATATAAATAACTAGCTTTCCGCCCGCGCCTTCGCTCGCTTTGTCTAAAACATAATAAATTATATACTAAAACCTTCCTCTTGAATCACTCTATCTATTAAAAAAAACTGCATCAAAATCCGTTGCGTAGTTTTAAAGATTTAAGCATACATAGGGACAGAGAAAGCGACTTTGTTTTATACTATGTAGTGTCGATTTACTTGGTGATTGCCACTCTACATTTTAATTACATTAGGTCTACATAATATTTTACTGCTACAAATAAAATCATTGAAACGAAACTTAAACCGGCTACTCACGTACCCGTACCGGCCACCTGTAGCAGGGGCAATATTGGAATTGCACACTTAATTGGCTCCTTAATTCTGATGTGTATAGTCAAGCAGGGGCAATTTAGAGAACAACTGAAATTGCTCCGACCGCCGTGCAACCGAGATTGTTCCAATATTGCCCATGCGGCAGGTATGTGAGTAGCCGGCTTTAACCATTTTGTTCAACTAGACCTCAATAGCAAGAAACTAGAATTTACCAGAACCCACTGATTCCTTATCTTAGAAACCAACGCCATCCCTGGATCGACTACACAACTCTGTTCTGTGTCTGCTTTTACACATATGAAGTGTTTAGGCCAGAGACTTTGGAAGTTGATCTGTAAATATTATAATCTTATCATTTACCTAGTACAGTATGATTCAAACTTAATAGCGGCTCGGAACATCGTACGATCCGATGCGCAGAAAACAATTTTAGGTATTAGCGGGACTTTTTAAGGGACCTGTGTGCACCCGCACTCGCACCTGCACCTAACTTCCGAACCCGAATTGTTATACACTTAATAATTGACTACTCTAATACATTAATTGCAAAAGGCTAATAAATATGTAAGCTGTTATTACCAGGTCCATCTCTACATATTATCCGCCACGATTGTCGGTCTGTCTTTCTATTCACGATTAACTCTAAAATTGCTGGACCGATTTTAATTTGGTTGTTACCTGTGGATAACGTGGTTGGCAAGGAAAGTTTTAGTATATGATTACCTCTTCATTCTGATAAAAATCTTCACAACTGCTTTTATCGACTTCTTGCACCTTGTTCTTTATTTGACGGAACCGTAGGTCAACTGTAAAATTAAGGTCTAATTTTTCAATCCTTGGTTAAAACTTATTCGTCGAATAATGTATAAAACTACCATTTTAAAAACGTATTCTAATTGCCCGTATTTGACAGTTTACGTGACATTTTAATATTATCGTGTAATACTTTATTGGACGGATAAAGTTTTACCCAAGCATTGAAAAATCGGCCCTAAATTGTTAAAAATGTTACTTGTATTTATTTTGAATACAAGCGTACATTCCACTTTAACCAACATAATTTTGATAATTTGAGGTATTTTAGGAGGACTTACTACACAAATATGACACGTTTTATGAAAATCTATTACATAGGTATTAGAATAAATATAATACTTTTTATAAGATGAAATTAAATATGACTTACCATTGTCCTTTAATAATATCGTATATAAATTGCTCTGGAAGTTCATGGTTTCATTTGGCAAATTAATTACGCTCCCTGAAAACATACCAAATTATTTTAGATAAAAATTTTCCACGAAGCATAGATCTACACGAATTCAATAAATAAAACATTCAATTGAACAAACATTTCTACATCCATACTATTATAAATGCGAAAATAACTCTGTCTGCCTGTCTGTTACTCAATCACGCCTAAACTAATGAACCAATTTGCATGAAATTTGGTATGGAGATATTTTGATACCCGAGAGAGGAGATAGGCTACTTTTTACCCCGGGACATAGGATAGGTTTTATCCCGGAAATCCCACGGGAACTACGCGGGTTTTTCTTTGACTGCGCGGGCGAAGCCGGGGGCGGAAAGCAAGTAATTTTTAACTAGTTATTTGTAAACAATTTTATACATACAAGTAGTAGTACATAGTAAGTAAGTAAGTAAGTAAATGCGTTAACAATACTGACTTATTAAATTAAAATAGTCGAAGAAAAATAAATACGCACAATAATTATCATAACAGTTTAAATGAACCAAAGCTATGGTGTTCATCACTTCGCTGTATTCTGGATGTATTTTGAAGTCTATCAAACAACATTCATAGGTCACCTCTTTGTGAAGGAAGTATGCTTTTGCAGTTTTTCTAAAAGAATATTTTAACATGATAACAATATCTGATACAATAAGGCCGCGTTTCCATCTGCAAGAAAAATTCCGCAAGAAATGTCCGACAGTCGGTCTGACAGCAGCTTGCAAGTCTACTTGCAGGTGGAAACGCGGAATTAGAATTGCAAGCTGCTGTCAGACAGACTGTCGGATATTTCTTGCGGGAGATTTCTTGCAGATGGAAACGCGGCCTAAAGCGCGTCACACATGTTGAAGATACTAACTATAATATTTTATCTTAAGATACTGTAATATTTTATATTACAGTATCTTAAGGTATCCGGTATCAGCGTTCTGACCATCATTTTTCTTTTTGTCATTGCGTACTAAGACCCCTGTAGAACCGCCATCCTGTTACAAATGACCCACAAAATTTCGGGTCATTTGTAACCTCACCGTGTGTGACGCACTTTAGGATGCGTAGAGTGAATGTGCTTATTCAATGACTTATTTGTGATAGTTAAGATATTTATTATTAGGTATTTTTTTCATAGGTACGTACTACGTTATGGTCTCAGATGTCACATAGGCCAAACTAATGCAGACCATATTAATATTAGTCCCATATAGAGCCGATTACTGTTTTTGCATGAAATAGTAACAAACATCCATTGCATCCATAAACTCCTATAATATTAGTAGGATTGGGTCATTATCCTAATATTAATTCTTATTTCACATGTAATATACATATTACATACATTAACGAATTGTTGGCCAATTTTGCTATATCGCTAGCGACTGCTATTGACACGTTTTTCTGTATCATGATCAATCCTGTTGCCGCTTTTGCTCCATAATCTGAAAAATATTATAATACTCATATTTATAATTAATAATAATTATTATTAATAATTAACTTTATAAAAAAACGCAATATGTCTTTATTAAGATAAAGATCTATACTAATATGCTAAAGTGAATATATATTTTTTTTGTATGTAAGGAATAAACTCTAAACTACTCTATCGTTTTTAAAAATAAATTTACTATTAAAGAAAATATATGCTATTTTATATTTCAAGTTAACTGGGGCAACCAGCTAGTTAAAAATATATACCTACATGATAGAAATTTAAGTAGTAATTAATTCACTAATTTCGTCGAACATTTCATCACTACATAGTATAAAACAAAGTCGCTTTCCCTGTCCCTATGTCCCTATGTCCCTTTGTACGCTTAAATCTTTGAAACTACGCAACGGATTTTGATGCGGTTTTTTTTAATAGATAGAGTGATTCAAGAGGAAGGTTTATATGTATAATAACATCCATTAAATAGTGGAGAAGTACTGTTATTTTTGAGTTTTCTGATGTGATGTCGTAAAAAATTACATTTTTTCCGCTTACACTGCAAACGCAGGCTGAACCCTACGAGTTTTATCAAAATAATGTACTAAGTATTATACACATTGAAAAGGTCTATAGAAAAGTCCGCGATGGTATATGTCTATCTCTTATGGATAACCCACGATAACTTTTTTTTGTCATTTACTTTTTACGACAAATATTGGCTAATTTTCAATGCGATTTTAACCAATACAGCATTAATCCTTAACCAATTAAATACCTTGAATACATTGTTGATTTAATATAGATCTATATGGCCCTTTACACCGTATGATTTACGTGAATATTTTCGAAGATATTACAGATTTAAAAATTGCGGGACGTAGCGTTTGCGGCGGTACCGGCCGGCCGGGCCGCTATGTTTTTATATATACAACGTTCACAGTTTTTCTGTAGTGTATTTAGTATCAGCATTGCACCCGTGCGAAGCCGGGGCGGGTCGCTAGTACAAAATAAACTTAAAACACAAACTTAAAAAATATAGAAACTTACCGCTAGTTACTTCCAAGATACCAATCCAGGGATATTTTGCACCGCACCCCCCTGTAAATAAAAGTTAAAAGCTGTAGTTTTTTGAGTAAATACCTCATTTTCATTAGTACTTATATACTTATATATAGGTACTAACTATAGTACTTATATACTAATATTATAAAGCTGAAGAGTTTGTTTATTTGTTTGTTGGAACGCGCTGATTTCAGAAATCGATTTGAAAAATTATTTCGGTGTTAGATAGCCCATTTATCGAGGAAGGCATATCAATACGCTAAGACCAACAGGAGCGAAGCAACGCGGGTAAAATTGCGGGGCACAACTATTATATAATATTTATTAACCTATAAATACAATCAAGAGAAGCAAAATTAATTTCATCGTAAAACAATCACGTCCAATTGCAATACCACACGACTGTTTGATTCGATTCAATAAAATTATAAATACAATTGTTTTGTAAATAAAAAGATTTATTTATGAACAACCGCATGTTCCTGTAGTATTTACTATTTATATTTTCTGCTTGAATGCGAGAATAATTTTACTTTACCCCGACTTTACCAATAACGAAAAATTAGTTTTATTTCGAAGTATTTAAGGAGATAAAAAATCATATTCTAATCTATACTAATATTATAAAGCTGAAGAGTTTGTTTGTTTGTTTGTTTGTTTGAACGTGCTAATCTCGGGAACTACTGGTCCGATTTGAAAAAATCTTTCGGTGTTAGATAGCTCATTTATCGAGGAAGGCTATAGATCATCACGCTAATACCAACAGGAGTGAAAACTTAAATGTTTCTTGTTTGCTTGCACGCGGTTATTTGTAGACGTAGACCCAGTAGTGGGTCATAGCGGGGTAAAATTCACAAAAAGTATAATTTTGCATAAACTGGTTTTACCACTAAACGAAGAGGCTGATCCCATTAAACAGGGCACAGTAATTAACTGAAAGTAAATAAAATAAAAATATGCACCGAAGACAATTGCAAATAAATCTGTTTTGTATTTGCAGTTCCAAGCGGCTTTGTTGAAAACTGAATACGGATAGCAGAAATAATTTATTTAATTATTGTTTACAAGAACAATTTATTCTTTCCAGAATGTTGTTATTATACTGTAAAAATACAGCCCATACTTGATAGCCTATTGTATTAAATTTATTCAGCACATTTTTTTAATATGTAATGTCTTAATTGTAAATAGGGAAGCGCTTCACCACAATCTTGCCTGATGTTGAGAGGCGAG
This sequence comes from Colias eurytheme, assembly GCA_907164685.1. Taxonomy (NCBI): domain Eukaryota; kingdom Metazoa; phylum Arthropoda; class Insecta; order Lepidoptera; family Pieridae; genus Colias; species Colias eurytheme. The sequence goes on along the minus strand of CAJQZN010042107.1, from coordinate 61,756 downwards.
TAGAGATACAGGTCTAAGATGGTAAGCGCTTTTCCAATAGGTACCCGTTCACTCTACGCTTGAATTTATATTTAATAAATTTATACCATAGAAATATGTACTAACATCTTGTATTACATTATTAATTTTCAACAGAAAATAATTAAATGAATATTGCTACAATTAACGATAGAAAATCAATTATGTAATTCATTATACAATTTCGATGATAATAAGTGGACGGTCAAATATTTTATTCAAAAATGTGTTATGTCAATCTATTTAAGGACTAAAGTTGGTACATAATTTTAATTTTTACGAATACTTATTATGCCGACTCTACCTCATAATTTCTTTCGTAAAAGGAAGCTGTAGGCGTAACTACTTCCGATGTCATTGTTACTTTAACGGCTACTGTAAAGCTTACACAAATAGTTACTATTTATTATTTAAAACATTTTATTACCTTTGTCTATTATTTTATTTCAGGAAAAGAAGACTCTAACTTCGCTTAAAAATTCCCAGTGAAAGAAAGAAAAAAGTGAAATAATAAGAAATAAAAATATGAATTATAATTGAACACTAAATAGGCTCAGAAAATTCAATGGATAAAAAACACTTAGGCTGCGTCCCCAGTAGGCAAACAGTTAGCCGCCGACTGAGTTAGCGGCGTATCGGATTAGTACGCCCTTCCATATATTAAGACGCCGTAAGTGATTGGTTAGACACAAACAACAAATAGTGTCATTCAATTAGAAAAAACGTTGGATTTATTTCACATACAAGAATTTTATTTATAATGTCACCTAAGTTCTTGTTTTGCAATAATACCATACAAATTGCAAGTAACGCGAACAAGTAAAAATGTAATTACAGAAACCAGAAATATCTTGACCACAATTTTTTTAAATTAAGGCTAATTTCATTTTCGATTATGCAATGTTGGATAGAGATAGAATATTGTGAAATTTATGATGAGGAAAGAGATCGAGGATATTATATTTTTGAAGATGTTCAGAAAGACAGCGTATCAAATTCAAAATTGTATGAATTTTTTCATTAAGTTTGATTGATTCAATGGCTCATTATTTTTAAAGAAAGACAAGTTATTTTTTTCATCAGATAAATTTACGAACAAATTGTTATCAGCCTCCTCCTTTAAATTGAAAAAACGGTTAGAAAATTAATTTAAATTATTATGAAGGTGTCATTCACATTTCAAATTATTCATATCTACTGCAACAATATTTCAAATCCAGGGGATTTGTTAAATAATTCAATAATAATAACATGACCAAATTATCAGGACCCTCAATATATTTTCCCCAACCTCCTGTATTGTCAAACGTTTTGATTATGATAGATCTCTTTTAACTGGTTGTTCTCACGACATTGGTTTTATCAGATTATCTTAAGACAACAAAGATGAAGCCAGTCTAATTTGAACTTTATTTACAAAATACGTAGAGTTCAAAATCTACTATCAATCTTGAGAAGATTACAGATACATCGATCGAAGTTTACAACACATAATCATGAATTAAAACAAAATAGAAATGAACTTTAAATTCATAGAGATAGAGTTGATTTTCAATTGTACATTTTGTATATAAAGATATTTAACAAAGTCAACGGAATTTTATTATAGTGCGAAAATCGGTTTGAATATAACCAAAAAATGTTTTTGGATACTCGCGAAGTTTGTTATTTAATGTTTTTCGTGGTTGTTTTATTATTAGTGTTAATTTATTTGCAAGTATGTGACTATGTGATTGGCAGATATGTTGTCAAAATTTTCAGTAAGTATTTTGGCGATTTTATTAAGTACTAGCGGTCCGCCCCGGCTTCGCCCGTGGTACATATTTCACAATAAAAGTTAGCCTATGTTCTTTCTCAGGGTCAAAATATTATCTGTGCCAAATTTCATCAAAATCGGTCCTGTAGTTTATGCGTGAAAACCATACATACCTACATACAAACCTTTCCTCTTTATAATATTAAGTATAGATTTAGGTACTTACTGCTTGCCGGCTTTAACAGAAACTTTTTCTTACATTTTAATAGTTTATACTTTAGATAACCATCAATGTGGAAACAATATTCGTCAAATCATTAAAATTCATATTGTTGTTAGGTTTTAAATTGAGTAATTACAGATTTTCTTTTAAATGTCATACTAGTTCAGCTGGAACCGCCAGTTTACTTGCATAGTTACCGTGTAAAAAGTAGCCTATGTATAGTACGATTCACGAAAGATGACCACAAATTGGCTCTGCGCACGTACACTAATGAAGAAAAGACTTAAGACAAAATAATATTTTAATTTAGGTTAAATAATTTGTGTAATGTTGTAAACGCTGGTTATGCAAAACCAAAAAGTCTTTTCTTCGTGAGTGTACGTGCGCAGACGGTCATTTGTGGTCATCTTTCGTGAATCGTACTGTACATTGAACAACCTGTCTGTAATCCAACATTTTACGCAAATTTCATATTATACATCTGATAAGCTGTTTTATGTAATACGCAAGATATAGATGTACCAAGTTTGATACAGATGGTGTTTTCGAGTGGTAGAGAAACAACCATACATTTTCACGATTATAAAGAAAACACGTATAAGTGATTTCTTTATTAATATTGTGTTAATATTATGAAAACCAAACTAAATATTTAAGACCAGTAAACTCAATTGTCAAAATTTAAGGTAAAAATAAAAAATAGTGTGTTTTAAGTTAAATATTAATCTGTATGTCTGTTTGTAATTATGGCTTAAAAATTGATGCGTCAACCCTGATGGGCTGACATTTAATCATAAGATTATATGTTTCTATCTATTAATAACTTTTATCAAATAGATATATTCGACTTGATAACTGATTTAGATAAATATGAATATTTTCTCTTTGAGTGGTGTGGTTGCCTATGGCTTATGCAATACGATAGAATTAAACTAAAAAGAATACAAATTACTTTCATACCTAACAACCTTACTAGCTTTTCACCCGCGGCTTTGCCTGGTTAAAAACCTTCCTCTTGAATCACTCTATCTATAAAAAAACCGCATCAAAATCCGTTGGGTGGTTTTAAAGATTTAAGCATACATAGGGACATACCTAGGGACAGAGAAAGCGACTTTGTTTTATGCTATGTAATGATAATTATGATGCAACAAGAGTTTGTAATCGTCTACGTAGTCATTAATTAATTATTTATTTATCTTTATTGTACACTAGCTTCCGCCCGCGGCTTCACCCGCGTGGTGTTTTGATAAAATTTCAATGTAACCAATTAAATGTAAAACCACTATCGTATTGGGAAACTGTAATGTTAGTGTGTTTTTTGAATAAATAAATAAATAAATAAACTGTTAAAAGGTAATATATGTTCTTTCTCAGGGTCTAAAGATTGTCTGTGCCAAATTTCATCAAAATCGGTTGAGACGTTTAAGCGGGAAAGCGTAACATACAGACAGACAGACAGACAGATTTACTTTCGCAATTATAATATTATTAAATTAGGGATATAGGTACCAATCAGAAATAAACTATACTATAATTGTTCTGCATTCCTACTATATATTCGGTATTTTATACAAAAGAGAGTCAAAAATAAATAGACTTTATCACAATGTATTACAGATTAATGTCAGAAATATCTTATTAATCTTCTTCTATATGATTATGATATTGTGTAATAAATTGTAAGAATAAATACTTAAAACTAGGAAGTTATAAATTAAATTTATTTCATAATAACGTTGTTATTACTCATCATTCATAATCGTATTGTAATCTTTGATTGTGGTTTTCGTCAACACGTTTTAAACATAACTATTTAAAAGTATGTTACGGATATTAGATAATTTTAAAATACATATTGATTAATAATGTTACTATAGCTTTCAAATTAATAGACTATAGACTATATATACATATTATAAAGGCGAAAGTTTGTAAGGATGTATGGATGTATGGATGTTTGTTACTCTTTCACGTAAAAACTACTGAACCGATTACAATGAAATTTAGCACACATATTGAGGGCAACTTGGATTAACACATAGGATAGTTTTTATCCCGGAAATCCCACGGGAACGGGAACTATGCGGGTTTTCCTTTGCAAACGCGGGCTAAGCCGCGGGCGGAAATCTATATTAAATAAATGTATTAAGTTAGGTAAACTTTATTATTGTAGGTGTATTTTTATATATTATCATAAAAATTATTTGACGATGTTTTTTAAAAAGAATGACACGGACGGCGGTGTAGAAAAACGTTAGCTACCACAGACATGTACAAGGGCGGATCCAGCTTTAGTGCCAGGGGGGGGTCACATAGACGTGGTCAATTTTCAAAAGCTATATTTTGGTAATTTAATTGATACGTAGATTTAAAAAAAATGGTCAAGTGCGAGTCGGATTGGCGAACCAAGAGTTCCGTACAAACATTTTTATATGTTTTAATATTAACTTTATGCTTTTGGCGATTTTTCCTTTATCTGTGCTATAAGACGTAAGTTTCTATTAAATGAAGATTAAATATCAAGATTCTGTGTTCACGGGAAGTACCCTGTAGGTTTTGATTCCTGGCAACACTTGCGAATGTTGATATTAAGCATGAAATGTATGCTTTAGCAATTTTTCCTCCATCTGTGCTGACATTGCTTTTAACCAAATTTCAGAACTCTGTATTCACAGGAAGTAGTACAATACCTATAGATTTTGATTCCCTTGCGATAATGTCGAAATTTGCGATAATTTACGGCATAAATGGCTGTATCTTTTGATTGCGTTGGCTTATAAGTTTGATTTTTTCACAGCTAGAAGGAACCGTAGATTTGAGTATTCGGTATGAATTTCAGATTGATACCTCCACGCGTTCCTGAGAAAAAGGGTCTTCACAGGCAGACAAACTTGAAAAATATTTTTTTTTTTGCAATTATTCCTGTATCTGTACTATAAGATGTTGCTTTGTACCGAATTTCAAGATTCTGAGTTTACGGAAAGTATCCTGTAGGTTTTGAGTTTTGATTCCCTTGCGAATTTTTCGGCATTTACGGCTGTATCTTCTGATTTGTTGACATAGAAGTTTGATTTTATTATAGCGTAAAGGTATTTTATACTTGAGTTTTTGGTATGAATATCAAGTTAATACATGTCAGCGTTCATGAGTAACAGGGTTGTAAGTTAAAAATTTTTTTTAATATTTTTTATATTATAATCTAAGAAAAAATTCATTCTTTTCGCAATTAGTAAACAAAGTTGTTGTCTCTGTGCCTATGTCCCGATGCTATGTCCCTATGAATGATCTTTAAAACTACGCAACGAATTTAGATCCGGTTTTTTAAAGATAGAGTGATTCAAGAGGAATAGTATAATAATATTATAATAGTATAATAGTAGTAATTTATAAGGTTTTAGAGAAAGCGGGCGAAGCCGCGGGCGGTAAGCTAGTCTGCGTTATAAGACGTTTGGTTGTACTAAATTTCATGACTCTGTGTACTCGGGAACTACCCTGTAGGTTTTGATTTCTTGGGAGTGTCGAAAAATTTCAGCAATTACAGCTGCATCTTTTGATTGCGTTGGCTAAAACGTTTGAATTTTTCACAGCATCAAGGGACCGTAGACCGTAGGATTTCGACATTAGCAAGGGAATCAATACCTGCAGGGAGCACCCTGTCCCGTAATCACAGTCTTGAAATTAAGTAAAAAGTATCGTGTTATAGCACAGATGTAGTAATAACTGCGAAAACCCTAATTATTTAATTAAATTAAATAAAAATATATTTTTTAATAATTTTAAACTTACAATCCCTTTACTCATGAACGTTTACATGTATTTAATTGATATTCACATCAGAACTCAGGTCTATAATAACTTAAATCTGTTATTTAATTCAAATTCTATGTCAACGCAATCTGAAGAAAAAGCAATTAGGGCCGCATATTCTGTAATTCGCAACTACTTGCAAGGGAATCATCAATCAAAACCTACAAGGTACTTCCCGTGAACACAGTCTTGAAATTTGGTTAAAAGCAACGACTTAAGCACTTATAAGTACAGATAAAGAAAAAAATCCTTCAAACAAAATTGTAAGATACAACATTATGAAAAAATATGTTTGCTCGGAGTCCTCGGTGCGCGAGTCCGACGCGCACTTGGCCGATTTTTTGTTGTAATTTGACTGTATTTTATAGTGTTCATTTGAAAAAAAAAATTGCTATTTTATGTCCTATCCACGAACTGGGATATTTCGATATTTGAGGTTTTGTGTGAAAAGTGTAACAGCAAAAGTTGTGGAAAAAAAATTAATAACATACAACTTTACCATTACACTTTATTCCGCAGTTATGGTTTTTTTTTAAATCGAAAAACCTGATATTTGTCCTTAAATTACGACCACAGGTCGACCCTAATAAACTTTTTCTATAATTTTTGTTACATTCTCTTCCGTTACCGTTTGTTATTGATATCATTGTTCTTTATTACTTTTATGTCTCAAAATTCAATAAAAACATCATATTGAACAGTATTAATTTGTTAATTTAAAAAAGTTAATATTAAATTTGTGGTCCACTTAGGTCGTGGACCTAGCCCAGGGGGGGGTCATGACCCCGTGACCCCCCCCCTGGATCCGCGCTTGGACATGTATCAAGATAGACTAAGCGAGTGTATGTACTTCCCGTGTCCAAACTATGTTTATGAAACTTACTTGACGCTGGCCTACACTCAGTCCGCGCTTGCAGTTCGCCAAGGAAAGACGTGAAGCTGAATAAAGTAAAATGCCGAATTGCGCCGTTATAAACTGTAGAAACTCCACAGCTATGAGTGGCCGAGTTAGCAGAGATGTTTCCTTCCACCGGTAAGTAATTTTCTAATCAGAATATGCACTATTTATTTTAAAATCAAATAAAGAATATCTGTGAAAAACGATCGTGACAAACACGGATACCAAATCATACGAAATGATTCGGAATACATTGCGGCTTTTACTTGGCACGGTAAAGATCGCGTCGTATGATAACAAGCAATGAATAGCGTCTTCTCATTTTTCTGTTCTCATTTTTCTGTCCAATTTTGTGGTTAATGATGTTCATTTGATGCAACAGTTCTCGATTCTAATCGATTTTATAATCGAACAGAAAAATGATAATTTGAAGGAGCAATTTTTCAGAAAAAAAGGCATAGATTTTTTTTGTCATTTAATACGACTTGACCTAGAACTTTTAAGTATTTTAATACAAAGGTACTAAAAATAAATATTATGACATGGACACCATTAGTTAAAGTGTCATCTTGGGAGTTTTTTAAGAAAACTCCTTATTGCTTAGACTATGTTTGTTTTTTCAGTTTTCCAAGTAACCCGAACATAAAAGGAAAATGGATCGATGCAACGGGACATAAAGATTGATTGATTGACAGTTTCATTACTTTCTTTCGATGGCCTCTCTAGTACGTAGTACATGGTAACTCAATGGGCATATGTAAGAAAAAGCTAAAACACATTAGTTTACTTGTTAGAATATTAAAAGGTTTATAACTTTATTTTATCATCCCTCTGTCTATGGTAATTATCATTTTTCTGTCTTGAATCGATTTAGTAATCGATTACGATTCATTTATTTGACTACCTCTTAGACATAGATCTAGTTTGATCTGATTTCTTTCGATTTACTTCGATGGGATAGGACGATACTAGAATCGCCGCGCGAGTGGCGGCCTAATCGATTTAGCGTAAAATGAAATTAACATCACTAAAAAGCGCTCGTGACGTCATAACGCGTCAAGGTCAGTACAAAAAATATGACACGCTTGGTTTTCATACAGATCGCGGTACTTGCGTTGTCTACTTAAATATACATGTCTGTGTTAGCTACTTTATAGAGCGAAAGTAAATCTTGGAATGCAAAAAACTAAAAATAAATGGATAGTTTTTTGTTGCTCTTTCACGCAAAATCAGCTCTATAAATTTGGTACAGAGATAGATTAAATGAGGTATATAGTAGGTACATGCCTTTTTTTGGTCCGGGTTCGATGCAAGTGACTGCGTGTTCCAGGTAAAACCAAAAACAGGTAATAGGTAGAGTACCTAGAAAGTTCAACCAGTTGCACTAGACCTTTTGTAATTTGCCAGAAGTTCCATCATGACTACAGCATCAATCGATTTAATTATTTTATTATCAAATCGGTACTGATAAGAGATAACGTTGTATTCCGTATTGTTTAGCATACTCGCTATATTGTGTGTGAAAAACGAAAAAATGGACTATCTTGTGCTCTTGTCTCCTTTTTTGTTGCTAATTTTGGTGTATGGATTGACATGCGTCTGCTTGCATCTGTGTGAATTGATCGGTAAGTTTTTTTTGCACTTGAGATGTCAAATTTGGCACCATTTTGCATTTTTTTATCTGTGCGTAGATATTTTTCGAGTAGGATACTAATTGATGATTCGTTTTTTTTGGTAAGTACCTATTGATTTTTTTTTGTAATTTATAACTAAAATGCTGTTTATTAACTAACAGTGATTGGATACAAGTCAATAACTGCGTTAAAAACAACCGACTTCAAACTTGCACTTGCAACATTTACAAATACAGACAAAAATGCTCATAAAATAAAAACTACTGGGCCTATCCGAATAAAATTTTTATGGGACCAATTCGACACCATCCCGCATCGAACAAAAAAAGAATCACGTAAATCGGTTCAGAAACCACGGAGTAATCGGTGTACATACATAAAAAAAAAAAAAAAAAAAAACATACCGGCCGAATTGATAACCTCCTCCTTTTTTTTGAAGTCGGTTAAAAAGCTGTGCCTAATGCTCATTTTAATAACGATTTTAAATAATAATCTTCTTATATATAAAAATGAATCGCAAAATGTGTTGGTAAGCGCATAACTCGAGAACGGCTGAACCGATTTCGATAATTCTTTTTTTATTATATTCCTTGAAGTACGAGGATGGTTCTTATGTAGAGAAAACGTAAACATGTACCACGGGCGAAGCCGGGGCGGACCGCTAGTTTAAAATAAAATTTACTAGAAAGTAATTCATTTGCTTAGTAGTTAGTATAGATATTATTATTATATTGGTAAAATTAATAGATTTCAGTAGGTAAAGTACTACCTATGTATTAATTAATGTTTTATGTGTGGTTGACCATATTTTTATTATAATTATTAATTACATTATCTTCAATAAAAATATATTATAAATTTTTTTATTTATTTAAGTACATAGTTACTCTCTTATGTACTAAAATACTTTTGGAATTAGGTATTTGCATATTTTTGGTACTATTGTATATAACTACGGTATAGAATACCAATGAATATGAACTGTTCTAATAAAATGGCTATTCAATCCAACTGAAATTATACAAATTCTACTGAACTACAAATTTATATTATTTTTTATTACAACGCCATCTATTCGTAAAACATGTTATCACTCAAATATTTTTATTGCATGGTACAATAATAGTTCACGTAAAATGTCCTAGATGGCGCTGAAACTAAAACAAAAATTTCACTGATATTCCTGAAAACAACGGCGGTTATCAGATTTTTTAATGAATTGTAAACATAATTAAAATATATTCGTTCGTATACTTTTAAATTGAGCGCATTTGGAATATTCTAGAATGGAGAAGAATATACCTACTTGCATTATTTATCAAATCAATAGATTTGTTTATTGTTACACTTAGCATATTCTTTCGTAGACGAATCTCTCTCTAGCAGTTTGAATTATAAATAGGTATTTACCTACTCCTTTATGCATTCAAGACTAATAATATTATTAATAACATCCTATCCTACTAATATTATAAATTCGAAAGTTAATGATAATGAGGATGGATGTATGTCTCAACTCTCAGTGTATGTACCTACCTAATACCTATGGTATGTACCTATGTTTATTACTCTTTCACACAAATACTTCTGAAAGACTGAACCGATAACAATGACATTTAGGCTTTAGCACTAAGTTTAGCACACATATAGAGAGTAACTTGTATTAACACATAGGATAGGTTATATCCCGGATATCCCACGGGAACAGGAACTATGTTTTTCTTAGAAAATGCGAGCGAAGCCGCGGGTGGAAAGCTAGTGGTATAATTTTATTATTTTTTATCAAATGATGGGCAAGTAATTTAAAGACAGAAAACTCACTTGAGCGTTATCAAACGCTCTGTTGACCAATTATTATACAATTTGAAGCCCCATAACTAAGTAGTTAATTTACCTACATTTCTTAGGTTACGTGAAGATTGGCTGACCGTTATTTGTGTGGTTTCTTGATTCAATATACATAATTGTATTAAATGGTTCATCTAATTAATCTTCTGTAGCAAATTAATCTATAATTAATATTATAACGCTGAAGAGTTTGTTTGAACGCGCTAATCTCAGGAACTACTCTGATTTGAAAAATTAGATAGCCCATTTATCGTGGGAGGCTATAATATCATTTCATCACGCTAAGACCAACCACGCGGGTGAAACCGCGGAGCGCATTTAATAAATAAATACTTAGGTAAGAACTTAAATAAATCTAGAGCCGGGTGATGCACAAATATAGTGATTTATAGATAACTTTTATAAATATTGTAATAAGTACTTACTAGATTTCCGCCCGCGGCTTCGCCCGCGTTTTCAAAGGAAAACCCGCATAGTTCCCGTTCTCGTGGGATTTCCGGGATAAAACCTATCCTATGTGTTAATCCAAGTTACCTTCTATATTCTATATTCCCTTCCCCCCGGACCTCTACGCGGAGTAGACGTGCTTAAATAATTAGTGCCAGTTTTTTTCAAAATTCACAAAAATAGTAATTCACAAATAACTGAAGTAAAAAAATAGGAGCGCATAAGCTTGTAGAAGTAATTTTCGTGTTAACTGAACAATCTCTTCTGTGGCTGAACGCCTGGTACGTGGTGATCCCCACTTGCCCTTCTTCACTTCGAGCCCCGCCCACTGTTGCCTGCGCGCGCGCCGCCCTCAACGGTATCCTGCCAATTGCATCCGCCCCGCTGCTTGACGGCTTACCACTGGTGAGTGGGAACTACGAATAACATCCTTTGAATTCTGTGCGCCTGGTACCGGTGAGTTTACTTACTACATCTTCGCTGCTCACTTGATTCAAATACACTCATTAACATGCAACGTACGCCGCCTAAAACATCAGAGGGCGCAGTGAGCGCACCGTCGGTTCCACGATCTAAGCGTCAGCGACCTAGCAACTCTCCAGTGCAGCACCTCGATAAGCAAGATGAAATGATTTCAATGATTGCTCAAGTTCTCAGCGAAATTGCGGAGATTCGCAAGACAAACACAGAATTAAAAACTTCCCTGGAATTTTTATCACACCAATACGACGACTTATCGATTAAATTCAAAACTTTAGAAAACGAGCATAAATCGGATCGCGCTCACATAAAATTACTCGAATCTAAAATCGAAAGTTTTCAGCGTAACTCTCGTCTTACTTGTGTAGAGATACGTAATGTCCCGGTAAATGAAAAGGAGAACAAAACCGATCTACTACATATGGTGCAGACTCTAAACAACAACATTCATTGCAAGATCGATCCTTGTCAAATCCGTGATATTTATCGCTCAAGAACTAAATCTGAAACAAAGCCTATTATTCTCGAATTTACCAATGTATTAACCCGCGACCAATTTCTTATGTCCGTGAGAAAACATAACAAGAGCAATAGTAGCAACAGAATAAATTCATCACTCCTTGGAATTTCGGGTTCTAAAACACAAGTTTATATTTCTGAAAGTTTGATCCCGCAAACAAAAAGGTTATTTATGAAAACTAAGGAAATATCTAAGCAAAAAGGCTTTAAATATTGTTGGACTTCATATGGATACATCTACTTAAGGAAAAATGACGGTAGCCCCCTAATTCGCATAAATACCGAGCAAGATTTACTTAAACTTAATGAAGATTGACTATTTTTGGATATAACATTGTGTAACTCGTTAAAATTATTACATAGAACAATTTTCTTACTTAAATCTACATGTATATACTTAAAATACATTACAATGATATTATTATTATTGCTCTTTCAAATTAAATTGTATAAGATAATATGTTTTGCCAATGTTAATGTTTTTAAAATAAAAAATGTTATATATAATATAATTCGAATAATGTTGAATATTATTAGCTTAAATTTAAATTTATGTTACTTGTATAATATTATAATGTTAAAATACTACAATAATTTGTACACAAAAAACAAACACTACCCATTACACTACTACACAGTTACCCAGGTTCCTCCCCATATTCATACACTAATGTGCGGTCTACTTTCAATCAGAATAAAAACAATCGGTTTACACTACCAAATTATTTATGTAAAAATTGCAACTATACTAGTATGGCCATGTTTATCTAACCTAATCGAGATATGCATTTTAAAAAATTCATACATATGGTTTGCGTTTCGTCCAAAGATTTTAGGTCAAAAAACTTATATTAAAATTAAAATTAGTCTAACCACTGTGACGAATATCTTCCCCTTTAAAACTTAATACTATGGCTATTCATGCAAACGAACTTAATCGAGATTTAGATAACTATTTCGTCTCTAACGCAATGATATGTAACACTGAACAGGTTCGTGACTTTGTTAAAATGGAGACGTGTAAACTAACGATTTTAACACAGAATATTCGAAGCATATCAAAAAACTTACCTCAGTTTGAACTATTTCTAGACCAAGTTAATATAGTTGTTGACATTATTATACTCACGGAATGTTGGTTAAAACAACTGCCACGTATACCAACGCTGTCCGGATATAATTCTTATGCTACTAATCATTGCCCATCACAAAATGAAGGTGTTGTTGTCTACCTTCGCAACACGTTAACGGGAGCCACTGTATCGGAAAGTATATTTAATGATGCCAACACTTTGGTTATCAAAATAAACAACAGCACAGCAATAATTGCTATATATCGATCCCCAGCGACTCGTTTAATTCATAAATTTTTAGAAACTCTTAGTGACCTATTATCTACACTTACCTCTTTTGTGAATATCGTTGTGATTGGAGATTTAAATATTAACATAGCTCAGACTAGCACCGATCCCAGGATGGAAGATTTTTTAAATACTATGGCTATCCATGGGCTTTTACCTGCCCATAGGTTCCCAACTCGTGGCAATAGTGCGCTAGATCACGTCTTGCTTAAATCTCGCTTGCCATGTAATACTGTTGTTATTAACTCCTCGGTCACAGATCACGCTGCTGTTTTAGTATGGATGGAAAAAATAAAAATTAATAAGACAAAATCCGTAACTGTGTCCAGGATAAACTATGACAATTTAGTGGATCAAATTAGAACTAATAATTTTAGCGATATTCTTCAGCTAACTGATGTAAATCTTGCCTCTGAAGCGCTGACCACATATCTTCAAACAATAATCCAAAACAATACAATTTACAAAGTAATCTCTAGGAACTTCGTACCCAGGAAACCGTGGATTACACCAGGTCTTATACGTTGCATAAGAAATAGGGATAGAATGCATCTGAAACTGAAGAAGCAACCTGGCGATCAATCTTTACGTTTCATTTACTGTCGCTATAGAAACTTTTGTGGCAATATCCTAAAAAAAGTTAAACAAGCATACGAGAAAGCTGAATTGAGTAAATGCAAGAAGAATGACAAACAAACGTGGAAGCTTATTAAGGAATTTACTAATATGACATCTTCGAAAAAAGACAACTTGGAACTCCTGAGGCATAATCAGACTATTAATGATATAAATGAATATTTTGTTAATGTAGGAAAATTTATGGCAGAAAATATTTTAAAAAGCGTGAACATAAGGGTAAATGAGTCAAACTCTATGCATAACATCCAAGTACCCTACGATTCTATGGGCTTGAGGGATACCGATACATATGAAATAAGTGACATATTAAATAGCTTAAAAGCCGACAGTGCCACAGGTTATGACAATATCCCTTCTAAAATCTTGAAACTGTGTAAGGATTCTCTTGTGCCAGTCATTACTCATATTTGTAATCTTTCATTGCGTTCCGGAGTATTTCCAGAGTCCTTCAAAATTGCCCTTATTCACCCAATTCATAAATCGGGAGACTTAGATCATATCCAAAACTATCGCCCTATATCTATCTTACCGGCATTATCTAAGATATTGGAAAAGGTTATCTATTTTAGACTTTCTAGTTTTCTCCGTAAAAATAATTTCTTCTCCAACCACCAGTATGGATTTCTCAGAGGTAAGTCGACAAATGACGCTGTAAATGACTTAATAAGCCACATTGTAGACAGTCTTGACAACAAGAAAACCTGTATTGGTATATTTCTGGACTTGGCTAAAGCCTTTGACACCGTGTCTATCCCCATACTCCTCAAGAAACTTGAAAGAGCTGGTGTCAGAGGGTTGCCGCTGCAACTATTATCAAGTTACCTTACAGACAGAAAGCAGGTTGTCAAGATTGGATACACAACTAGCTCTGAGTGTACAGTCACCTATGGTTTGCCCCAGGGTAGTGTACTAGGTCCCACGTTATTTCTGGTGTATATAAATGAGCTATGTAACATACCTCTATCCAACGGCCATGTGGTAACCTTCGCTGATGATACGGCTCTCGTCTTTAGTGGTAGTGACTGGATAAGCACTAAAAAATCAGCGGAAGCTGGCCTATCTAAAGTGATGGCATGGTTGAATGGTAATGTTCTGAGTCTTAACCTAGATAAAACAAAGTTTCTTACGTTTTCCTTATACAAATCTTCGCAGCCAAAGGACCTGACCATAACAGCGCATACGTGCATCACCCGAGATAATGGAACTTGTAACTGCAAACAAATAATAAGCGCTGCCACCGTTAAGTACCTAGGTGTTCACCTAGACAATCAGCTTAACTGGAAGCATCATATTAAATTATTGTCCTCTCGTACACGCAAACTTATGGCTATATTCAAAAAGCTTCGCGCAATAGCTGACGAAGATGTCGTTAAAAAAGTTTATTATGCAATATGCCAATCTATATTATGTTATTGCATTCAATCGTGGGGTGGAGCTGCCAAAACTCAAATGCTGAAAGTAGAAAGAGCTCAAAGAGCGGTATTAAAAGTAATGATGGCTAAGCCCATATATTATCCCACTACTGCTCTTTACACAGAATGCAAAATACTATCAATTAGAAAGCTCTTCATACTACACTGTGTTCTTGCTTATCACAAGCAGACGAACTGGCATGAAATAAAATTTGAAAAAAGGCGCAGGGATAAAATTTTTAATTTACCGTTTGTCCGCACTGCAACTGCAAAACGATTCTGTGTTTTTTTGAGCCCACTCCTGTATAATAAAATTAATAAAATATTAAACGTTCGTACTTTGACCTTATCCGATTTGAAAAATAAAATAATCATCTTTTTACTTACCTTATCGTACAGCGAGACCGAAGACTTCATGAAAGTTTAATACGCATAAATACTTATAAAGAACCGCATAATGATATTGAAATATTTTACACACTCGTCCGCTCAATCTCTCAAATAGGGGAACAACACACACACACACACACACACACACACACACACACACACAAACTGCATGCCCGAAATGTTATTTTTAACCTCAATAAGTTCTTAATGATTCTCTATTTTATAAATTTATGTAATAGTATATAAGTTAAATTAACAATACTGGCTAAGTCTGGAGAAGAAGGCGTCGATCGTCTCTAGCACAGGTATATTCCTAGTTGAGGCGATCGTCGTGTCTAAATTGTTTTTGTTTGTATGTATTGTTTCTAAATAAACGATTTTTATTTATTTTATTTTTTTTATATATGTGCTAAATTTCATTGTAATCGGTTCAGTAGTAGCGTAAAAGAGTATCAAACACACACACATCCTCAGAAACTTTCGGATTGATAATATTATTAGTAGGATAGAATAACTAGAAAATATAGACAAATATATTGACATGATTGTAAAAGAGCAACTATGGAGTTTCTTGCCGGTTCTTCTCCATAGATACCATGCTTTTCAAATCGGTGGTAAATGTTAAGAATATGTTATGACGATTCAATAGTGCTTCTAGAAGAAGTGTGATTGAATAAATAAATGTTTGAGTTTGAATAAAATGAAGTATTATCTCTCTACTCTACATTTTCATAATACAACTCATAGAATGCTATAATATAGCGGAAGATAACTAATAGAATGCTATAATATAGCGGAAGATATATTATTATAATTTCAACGGCGAACTTATCAAATTATTTCTTTAATCAAATGTATTTAGTCTAAATTAATGACACTAATTATGTTTTAATGTATGTTTTTCAATCGGATAAAATCATAATTATATACTAATGACGTCACATGATAAAAATGAGTTTGTTTACGCGTATCTCTTAAATATCTCCTTTATCTTAAAAATATAATAGTTAAAATATATTCATTTTATATTTCACTAGCTGTTCCCCGCGGTGCTCTGCTCCTGTTGGTCTTAGCGTGATGAGGAAATAATATTGTAATACTGTGATATAGCCTTCCTCGATAAATGAGCTATCTATTATCTAACACCGAAATAATTTTTCAAATCGTACCAGTAGTTCCTGAGATTAGCGCGTGCAAACAAACAAACAAACTCTTCAGCTTTATAATATTAGTATAGATTAATTTTACTACTAGTTTAACTAAAGATGTTTATTATTATTTCCTTATAAAAAGAAAAGAAAACAATAAACTAAAGTCTAAACGTGTTATTTACAAGGAAATTCAAAGGCTAATCAATCACCTTATAATAATTATTGTTGTATTACATAATAATTGAGGAAAGTTATACAAGTATGAAGTATGTTTTTGTCTTATCTAACCTTGTTTTACTAACAGTGACATTGTATGCACGTGGCCTTTTGAATGGCAAGGATTTTTTATATACTGCAGTATAGGTACAAAAAAAGTATCATGTCATGGAGGTGCTATAGGTAGTTTACACGTTTTATTTGCTTCAGCTGTATGGCTGTATGTATGTTTGTGTCATTGTGTGAACGAATCCTCACGTTTTTATTTGCTTCAGTTGTATGTATGTTTGTGTGAACCTTTAGACTCGATTTTGACCCACTTTAAACGGATAGATATATAATTCAAACTTTGTACACTTATGAAGGAACGGTGAAAACACAATAATTTCATGAGTTCATCGTATAAAAGAGTGTTTTTTTTAACTATTAATTTTGTAAATGAGAGCAAATCTGGTGGTTCGACTCCAACGCCCATGGATAATGGACACTTGCAGAAGTCTCTACTTCTGGTAGAGTCTCTACTCTACCAATGCATTATTCACTTTAAGGGGAAGGATTGTCATCCTACCATTAAATCGCTACTTTATGACGAAAGAAAGACAACCAAACATAATTTCGTATTAATTATATTAAGAAGAAGTTAGGATTTATTATACATAGATGTAAGGATTCCACGCTGATCGTCTACAAAGCCTTAACGAGTGACTTTTTTCGAATTGATTTTAATTGTAGATAACAAAGACGAAAGAAACAAACACGAAGATTTATACATATGCAGCGACATAAATAATTATATTAAAAGACTTTCTAATGTCTATAACTTATAATACTTCTTATTATCTACGGCAATGAGTACCTACGTCAAGAAACTCAAGTAATTTTTCTTATGAAAAAATGTAAACAACATAGGTACATTTAACTACGATGTTCAGTAAATGTTTTTTTATAGATAAGACACAACTACCACGAACCACACTAAAAATAAACTTTATCACGATATAAAACAATAGTCAAAAATGTCACATCGTTAGAAATAAATTAGATAACCTTATCTACAAATACTAGATAAATCATCTATAATAAGATCACACAGATCGCCGCAGATTTTAAAAATAACGTATATGTAGAATCTCGGCTTATCTCAAAAGTGCACAATCTCGCGTACAATCCATTCATGTTCCAGTAAAATCGCGATAATCAACTCTAATTGTAAGACGATACGATCGAAATTATCAAAACAAAATCTTTATTTATTATCTGCGCTAGCGTCCTAGAAGCATTTGACACACGCAGCTCAGAAAACGCGGGCGACTCGAAAGAAATGACATTACGGCTTTTTGAATTTAGAATATAGCCGCGATCTTTTTTTTTTAATTAAAAGTGTCACAGGTTTTTGTTCTTTTTTAATACAGATGATAAAACTTTTAAAATGAATGTGCTAAGTGATTTTTATAATGACAGTTCGATTGTTACGAAACAAGTGCATCCTGCTGAATCGGACGCGGGAAAAGTATTGGGACTATTGCCAGTGTTCGTTTTAATTTTAATAATATTCATTAGGTTAATCTACGTTTTATACAAAAGTAAAGGTAAGTTATAACAATTAATGTTATTTACGTTTTTATTTCAGTGTTCAAAAGCTCAATTTAAAATAATAATAAAATATTATTAATAATGAAGGGAAAGTAATTTCCAAGCTGCGCTGTTTAACTTCAAAATTAATAATTTTCTTTATTCCTTGTTATTTGCAAAAATATTGTTTATCATAGGATAATATATTGCCGAAATGCTTTAGTCGAAAAATGAAAATGCAATAGCCTACTTACCCTATTATTCTTAGTGACAAGGTATTTGTCTGCATAATAATTTAAATTAGCCAATTAGGTTTTTTGTGGAAGAGCACATATTACACAATATATTTTTTTGTATTTTTTGTAAGTTTTATATAAAATTTTAATCTTAGTAGCGTCATAAATTTTGAAGCAACAATTTGTTTTTTTATCAAGTCAACAAAAACTGCAATTTTATACAATTTAAAATAATGTCACGTGTTTGGACATCTTTGTCGACATTAGTTACAAAAAAAAACTTAAAATACCTATATATTTGAATCTTATATATTACAAAATAAAATTGAGATTCAATCTTTTGAAGTAATTACTAAAAGTATTGTTATTTTTCTATAGAACTTTAGAGCGATAAATTATCGTACTATTTATACCATCTACTCTTTAAATTGGAATATTGTAAAACAATAAGCAAATTTACATAATATTATATACGATAGTGAAGAGCGCTTCAAAATTGATTACCACCTTGCAGAGTGAAAAAAACTAATAACGTAACAAAAAATATAAAATATACATAATGTAAGGAATTCTATCATCTATGTCATTATATTGACATACATACCTAATATCTTACTTTCAATTATTAATGTATGCTCTATTTAAAAGGTTTCAATTAAGTATTAATTAAAATTTTAAAATTGTTTCAGTTATTTCGCTCTTTTGCACCCACTCGGTACTACAAAAATATTATGTGAAAATGATAACTAAGTGTTTATAGTTTTTAAACACGTTATTTAAAATAAATGTCAGTTTGACTGAATAATTAATTCCTGTAACTTCATCAATAATATAAGAGCCCACGACGGCCAGACTTTCCTTTCTTTCGGAAAGTTGAAAGTTTCTCTGTATATATCTCCGATACAGATAAGAACAAAAAAGAAGAAAAGAATAAAGTTATTACTTATCTTTTACGGGGGCTTATGTTGATGGAATTTCACGTATCTCGATGACACAATAAAAAAGTCATCGGGATACGTGAAATTCCATCAACATAAGTCTAAGTAAAAGATAAGTAATAACTTTATTACTTATATATTATACTTTTATTTTTTTAATAATTATAGTTAACTAATGTTTTTAGTGGGTTATATCATATTTGTTACGCTTTTAGGTAGTTATGTGAATTTGATGATATGTTAGTTATTTTTTAAATGTGTCTGGCTAGATGTAAGAACCATGAAAACTGTCTGGCTCTTAAGGTAATATCTTTTTATAGGTCCCCGAGTAACATATATAAAATTTAGCTTTTAAACTATAGTGAAAGTTAGGTACTATTTTATACACCTTTACTACCTGTTTCCTGCCAAAGTAACCACAACCCAAACTTGATAGTCGCTGGTCGTTCTTATCTGTATCGGAGACATATACAGAGAAACTTTCAACTTTCCGAAAGAAAGGAAAGTCTGGCCGTCGTGGGCTCTACAAGACATATATCTTCAGTGGATATTTTGACGATTTAAAGCGTTTCTAAACGAAATATGTACCTATAGCAGAAAAAATAAATGTTTGAATTCGAGTTTTAAACTTCGTTTTAATAAATCGATTTTAATTTTTAATGTCAATGGATATTTTGATAGGTATAATAATTATAATATTAGGTTAATTAAATATAACATTTAAATGATGTTAAAAACGTGACTGTGCTCTTGTAAACATTATAAAAACGTAACTCAAGATGTTGGGTTTCTGATAAGAAATTATAAAGAAATGCCTATGCTTATGAAATATACATTATTTGAATGCAGTTATCTACTATATAAAAATAATTCGGGTTTTCCTTCCTGACGCTATAACTCCAGAACGCACGAAACGATTTCCACGGTTTTGCATTCGTTGGAAAGGTCTCGGGCTCCGTGAGGTTTATAGCAAAAGGTGTCTCTGGTGGCGAAACGGAGTTCGCCCGGTTTGCTAGTTAGATATAAAAAATAATGTCCTTAAATAGCTATTCCGCGTCTTAGTGTTTTCTTTCTAGGACATATTTTCTTTGCATTATTTGATAAATAAAGATATACAGTTGAATGTTAAAAGATGACTTATCGATTCGAAGTTGAAGGTCCCAGCAGTAGGGACTGGGGACGTATATGGGCTGGTGATGATTAAATTAAGATGGCAACTGCCTGACCGACATACAGTATTTTTCTTAATAATTCAGCAATATGAAGACGTATATGTATTGCAAACTTGTAGGTACATTACATTATAGTATTACTAGTAAATACGTAAATTATTAGCCTACTTAAATAGTTTAATTAATTATTATTTAATCTCATTCATTGTAATCTTCTTTATATATAAAAATGAATCGCAAAATGTGTTGGTAAGCGCATAACTCGAGAACGGCTGAACCGATTTCGATAATTCTTTTTTTATTATATTCCTTGAAGTACGAGGATGGTTCTTATGTAGAGAAAACGTAAACACGTACCACGGGCGAAGCCGGGGCGGACCGCTAGTAACAATATAAAATATTAACATGCAACACATGTCTTGCGCAATTCGGTAATCGAATTCTATGCCAAGGATATACCGGGGTCACTTTGATTCTATTTATATTTAATTATCTATTAATAAACTCGTTTTTAGATGAAATCTGACTATTTACAAATCTGGTATTTGTATGAATTTTACAAAAGAAAACATGTTGTAACTCTACTATCAGAATCAACCGACTCTACAATTGATTTATCATATATTTGAGTGAGAAAATTTAAAACAAAATGAAATCTCCAAATTCTTTCAAAATTTGTTGGGTATTCAAATAATTAATACAGTTTAAAAAACACACTTAAACAGATGAAATTATTGCCATGTCACCGATTCTTGAATGCCGCAGGGGCAATATTGGAAGTCTCGGTTTGCCGGCGGTCGGAACAATTTCAGTTGTTCTCTAAATTGCCCCTGCTTGCCTTTACAGATCACAATTAAGGAGCCAATTAAGGGTCCAATTTCAAAATTGTCCCTGCTGCAGGTACGTGAGTAGCCGGTTTAATACGCCGAACGTAATAACCTGAAAGGAACTATTCAAACAAGTATATCAAACTTTCTAAAAACGTCATGAAATTTTTGTTAACATTTAAGTCTTATCTGCGAAAACGTATAATCCAAGTTTGGTGAAATTTACTCATTGCCTTTATCTCGGGTAAACCCAGATGAATAAATATTGTTGCGTTTATTGCATTGCTATAAATATATACGAGTATATCAATATATCTATACTAATATATTCTTAATATTATAAAGCTGAAGAGTTTGTTTGTTTGAACGCGCTAATCTCAGGAACTACTGTTCCGATTTGAAAAATTATTTCGGTGTTGGATAGCCCATTATCGAGGAAGGCTATAGGCACATATATCATCACACTAAGACAAATAAGAGCGGAACAATGCGGGTAAAACCGCGAGGCACAGCTAGTAATAATATGTATACAGGAAGACTTCACTTTGTACATTTTTGCTTCAGTTACCTTGGTTCATAAAATAGCATTGACATATCATATAGACAATAATTTATGGAGCATAGTGGAAAAAGAAAGGAAATTGAATCAACATAGAATTAACAAGATCCCAGGCATATCCCAGGGCTGCTAAACCTCACCTATTTTATGACGGATTAAATTTCCGCCCGCGGCTTCGCCCGCATTTTCAAAGAAAAACCCGCATAGTTTCCGTTCCCGTGGATTGTGTCATTTTCCCGGGATAAAAAGTAGCCTATGCCTTTCTCGGGTATCAAAATATTTCCATACCAAATTTCATTTTATTTATTTATTTGTTTATTTAAGTAACATAATATTAATTCTTATGATATAATTTACATTGATGCAATCATAAACTCATGAAAATTGGTTCAGTAGTTTAGGCGTGATTGAGTAACAGACCGACAGACAGAGTTACTTTCGCATTTATAATAGTATGGATAATAAACCTATCAAACTTTTATACGTCCTGAGTACCAGGAAAATATAGGCAATAAAAGATACATATCAGCGTAATGACGAATAACTAAGATAATTTAGAAGTCTTTAATCCTCCTTGTTGAGACTGTAAAGATGGCGCCAGAATGAATACATATATTATGTATTTTTGTGCATTTGTAACGTAATATAAAAGACTATCTAAGTTATAACTATTGTAAAATTTAACAATAATAGAGGCTTATTTTATTTTATTTTTTATACTTAAAAGACTATCTAAAGATGAAGATTGTATTTTTACGTTATTGTATGTTTATCCAAAAGATATTTTTCATAAACTTGAAAAATATAATTTTCAAGTGTACCTATACGTAAAATATACAAAATTACGATTATTGTTTCCTTTAGACGTTTAGTTTGTTTATTTCTTACATCTAGATCAGACTTTAATTTTATATGTGTGTGTGTGTGTTTGTAGATTATGTATGATCCCAATGATTTTAAGAAATCAAACTAGTACAGTACAATCTACAACAATATTTGCAAAGAACATACATACTTAACGAGTCAATGACTTTTCTTTGTTTAGTATTTGGTCAAATATCATATTGTTGTTAGATTCGACAAGGCTTGAGGTTTTGACGAACTAGGTTTATTATCTCTTATCTATCTTTTATGGTTGCCTGGAAGAGGTGGCTGTAGCCATAAGGGCGCTATTTGCGCATGTCTCTTATTGAAAAATGTGTTTGTTTTCCTGTTCCTTGGTGGTAAAAATAATATATGTTCATGAAAACACCATTAGGAGACATTTTCATGTATATTTAGTTAATAAGATTTGTTTTGTTTTATATAATATCTTTGCCTCCGTAAGTTTTCCAATAAAGAAAATAAAATAAAATGTGTATTGGTATTTGGTGTAAGTTCAAATAGGAAAACAAACAGTTTCATTTAAATACTAGCCGCTTTTCCGACTCTATCTAGATTGAACCGATATAAAACCAATAGCCTTATGTCACTGATTAATTATCTATTGCTAAAACAATTCCACATTCTTTTCAATTCTAGAGTGAATTAATAAAAAACAAAAAATAATAATTGTCTGTAAAGTCGATTTACTGACGATAGTTGAACGTGACAACGTCCGATTGTGCTTCTTTGTCGCTCGTTCCGTGCTATCGCTTGCACTTCAAGCCTTACATGGAACGCCTCAGAGCGAGGTAACGCCGTATGAGTCATGTTTTTTCGTGCGTGCAGCCGGCTTTATCGAATTATAAGACGTTGTCACGTCAAATAAAATACTAAAATATAAGTGTAGAATCACAGAATAATACAGTTTTTGGCTATATTATTTAAAAGATAAAACCAACCTTATAAAAGTCTATATTTTAAACCTTGAATCAGTTTAACTCAATTTGCAGAAACGTTAAACAAACATTCGCTGAAACTGAACGCTTGTTAAAACACAATATGTAATGTCAATACAATATGTAAATCAAAATCACGCGTAGCATAAGTCATGTGATTTGCTTGTATTATTATTTTGCAATTGACAGTTTGCACGTTATTGAATATTATGGGTTCTTGGCTTAGATCATTAAGTAACTTAATGATCTAAGGTTCTTGGGTCTTTACTCTGTAATCCTAATTCGGCTATTTCGTAGTGATTAAAAGGCTGCTTTCGTAAATTTATAAGACTCCAAAATAGGAAGACTTTTTATGCTAATCTTATAAGACACTATTTTTTCAAATACTTCAAAAATACCTAATTGCATTGACCACGAATCCAGAGCTTTTCGAATAATTTTTAGACCCGAAATTATAAAGATAGTGGTTATGGAAGCATGTTTTTCTTATTTTCTTGTTAAATAGGAATTGTGCAGTGTTCCTATAGTCATAGTAGATAAGTTAACTCTAAAGTAGGTATTCGTCAAGTGAACCATTTTAATATTAATCTTTATGCATAATGCATATCCTTTTTTATAGTAATATCTAATAATGCAAAGTGCAAACGGTGAGAATCGATGTTTAATACGATACGAATTATGAATTAAATTTGCATTTACATAAATCATTATAACAATTTACGATTCGTTTTCTTCTTAAATTTAACATTACAAGTAAATTACAACGAGTTTACAACACCTATTCAAATTGTTACAAAACAAACAAATATTGCTATCAAGCAGCCTTGTAGCGTAAATCTTGACTTTAATATAATTATTTAGATCAAAATATACATAATATAGTTATATTATATCGTTAACTATAGCTATGCCCCTCGGTTCAGGATGCCGTCATCCACCACGCTGGCCAAGTGTGCGTTGGCTGATATTATTGTTGGCATTATAATGTAATATACTTTTAAATTGAAACACTTAATAACTGAACATATTATATCAACATATATAACACTAGCTTTCCGCCCGCGGCTTCGCCCGCATTTTCAACGATAAACCCGCATAGTTCCCGTTCCCGTGGGATTTCCGGGATAAAACCTATCCTATGTGTTAATCCAAGTTACCCTCTATATGAAAGAAGAAAGAAAGAAAAAACATTTAATCCAACACACAAAAATAAAAGAAATAAAACATACAAAGAAAAAACAACAAAGTAACATGCATCGAACAAAAACAATATGAAAATTACAATAAAAAGAAGTATGCATGCCATTTACATTATACAACAATAGGTCAAAGGTATTGTGTGGTTGAATATATGTGTGTTGGATAGGGATACCACTCAGGAAATCTGTGGCTTTAAAGCCGCAGCACTGATTTTCAGTGGTTCCCATATCGCAACTGACGTTTGCAGTGATAGGTGCTACAAAATTATAAATTACTTAAAATTAATTAATAAATTATAAATCTAAATACACATTTTAAAATATACATCCATTATATGCGTATACATAAGAATATTTAAATATACTATTTACTTATATATCATATGCTAATACTATTCTAAGGTAAAAAATTCAACACACTGATAAAAATAATAAAATAACAGATAAAGTAAAAATAAATAGACTAAGATAATATTGCCTTATTTTTATATACATAGTTATATAAATAGATATTTTTTTTTATTTTATTAAAGAGCAACTAAGGTTGGCTGATTTGTTGCTGTATTATAAGTTTTTTAAATCCATTACGAAAGCTCGGCAAACTGCTTTTATTTCGTAATGGTGGAGGCAAATTGTTCCAACATTTAGTTGCTCGATATTTAAAGGCACCTCTGAATGCCATGGTGTGGTGTCGAGGCACAGCTAAACCAAATAAAGACGCCCTCGTTCTGTATACCGTGTCCGAATTTCCCAACCAGGATAATTTTTCGAAAAGGTATGAAGGTACATTAGACCGTATGACTGCAAACAGCAGAACGGCAAAATGCAGCCTTCGACGATTTTGCATGTTTAAAATCCTGGCGTTGTTCAGGTATGGCGTTATATGGGATCGGGGGGGCACATCCCAGCAAAAGCGGGCGCACGCATTTTGTACTCGTTGTATAGCTTTCTTTGAACGCGCGAGTATTCGATCTCCATACAACGCGTCCCCATAGTTAAATTTGGACAACACTAAGGCATCACATAGTCTAATTCTGAGCTTGGTCGACAAATGGCTAAAATTCATCGTAATCGGTTCAGTAGTTTTTGCGTAAAAGAGTAACAAACATCCATACAAACTTTCACATTTGTAATATTAATAGGATAGGTAATAATATATAAACAGTGCAATATTGGTTCACAAAGCCGCTCTGATTTCATAATTCAAATCAAAAGCATATTTTGATAACTGCGTTGCGATACGAGATTAGCCTGCATTGATCTCCATAGATAAATGCAAAAATAAAACGCTATTTCCGTGACAAAATCTTAATATATCATTTGGTATAACATCATGTGATTTTGACGCAACATCAATATGACATTACCATTGATCCCCTACTTGAGATAATTCTGTCGGTTTTCTCTTTAATAATTGTTGTTTGTTTTCTATTTAATATTATTATGATTATTATGGATTACTCGTGATATAAGTTATAGGTTTGGTTTATGATGGGTATTGTTTCACGTTTCTTAATTAGTTTTCAATTCGGAATATTTGAAAGCGCAACTATGGAGTTTCTTGCCGGTTCTTCTCCATAGATACCTACTGCTTTCGGATTCGGTGGTAAATGTTAAAAATATGTAATGACGTTTCGAAAGTGCTTCTAAAATAAGTCTAATTGAATAAATAAATGTTAGAGTTTCAGTTTTGTTTGAGTTTGAGTTTGAGGAAAGAAAAAAGATGAATATTTTGGGCCCTCCTCACAATGGGCAGCGTTGGGCGAGGAAATCACGATAGTGTAGTGGGCCTAAAATGTGGCTTAATGTGTCTGATCGGCCATCATTGTAGATATTTCTTCATAATCACCGTAATGGTGGCAAACATCGATGATCATTTGTTGGGCCAACGCTGCTATAGTTGTTTTAGGGCCCTTATTAGATACTAGCTTCCGCCCGCGACTCCGTCCGCGCGGAAAAATTAAGATTTATTTATTTCTACGTATTTTTCCGGGATAAAAAGTATCCTATTTTATGCCCAGGATAATAAGGTATAATTATACCAAGTTTCATCGAAATCGAACCGTTAGTTTTTACGTGATGCCTTCACATACAGACAGACAGACAGACAAAAATTTTTTTAATCAGATATTTGGGTTTGGTATCGATCCAGTAACACCCCCTGCTATTTATTTTTTCAATAATTTCAATGTACAGAATTGACCCTTCTACAGATTTATTATATGTAGGTATAGATGATTGACCAATATTAAACAATATTTTCCCTTGTACGAGTAGATGTTGTAATTAATTATTGAAAGCAAATATTTCGATGTGAAGGTACCTTAGGGGGCTAAAATAAATTATTTTTCATATTTACCTAAACATAATTTCAGACTCATCTTATATGTTACTAGCTTATGCCCGCGTGGTGTTTTGAAAAAAGGTAGCCTATGTTCTTTCTCAGGGTCTAAAGATTGTCTGTGCCAAATTTCATCAAAATTGACACAGACAGACAGACAGACAGAGTTACTTTCACATTTATAATATTAAGTAGGGATTAAAACTGATTCTACACATATAGGTAGAGCTCTGAGATAGAGCATAACTGTATAAAGGTTTTAAAATAATTAAATACATATACCACCAAATGTAGGTAATTATCCAGAAATGTTTGTTTTTTATGTCAAATTTAATATCTACACCATGCAAACATCCGAGATTTTTATCTTTACGGCTTTAGTACTTAGTCTCATGTCATTATCATTAATTTCCGCATACCTTTAAAAGTCAATAATTATGAATAACGAACTAATTTGACATTTAGAGGGCATAATAGATAAATAATATGATGTTTTTAATCTGTAGGAAATACGTGAGTGTTCAAATAATATGATTTTGTTCATAGGAAACAAAACATAACATGCGTCATATCTACCTATATACTAATATTATAAAGTTGAAGAGTTTGTTTGTTTGAACGCGATAATCCCAGGAACTACTGGTCCGATTTGAAAAATTATTTCGGTGTTAGATAGCCCATTGATTGAGGTAGGCTATAAGGCTAAGACTAATAGGAGCGGAACAATGCGGGTAAAACCGCGGGGCACAGCTAGTTATACATAGAAATATGCACTAAGTAATATGTTTAATTCAAATATTACAAAAATACTTATAAATTTACTCATTCACAAACCCATTAGATGTAATGATAACGATAAATCATTGTTGACTAACAGTTAATATGATAAGAGCATTCGATCGGTTCCCCGAAAAAAAATTGGCATACTGGCGGGAAAATTGACAGACTAGTGATGGCCACAGATAAAAAATAACTTGTGTTTGTAAAAAGTTTTTAATACGTTCTGTTTTTTTTTTTATTAAAGTTTTTTCTACATTAAAATGAATGAAGATGACAAAACTGTGGCGAGAGATGTAGCTTTTAGGCTAATAGTTATACCTTTTGCTATGGCTTTGCTTATCCTATTGTATTTTGGATGGGACTGCTATAGGAGCAACAGAAAGATGTAAGTGATTTGAATTTATTTGCTACCAGCTCGCTTAATTTTTTTGTGAATTTGGGTTTAAAATTATTGCCGAAATGTAAGCGTAGACAAATTGAATACTTACTACAAAAGTTATTAAAATCTGTTAAGCCGTTCTTGAGGCATCAAACAATATTTTCTCAATTTAACTTACAACCATTTCTAACGTGTTTCATATCTTTCATTTCATATTGTGTGAGTCACATTTAAAATCTGTACAAATATTTCCTATGAAATACCTATTTTATTTTCTATTGAGAGATAAAATCAGCGTATCTATATACATATATATAGCATATTTCTATCGAAAAGTCCCCAGAATCATCTGTACGAATTTCACCTACAGATAACAATTTATATAAATTACCTCACCATATTACTCATAAATAGTCCAATAAAATACGTATACAAAAAATAATAAATTTATCAAAGTGAATAAAACATAATCTACCGCAATACTAAGGGTGCACTCACACACATCAGTCACCGTCACGGCACGTCACCGGACAGGATTAAAAAAAAATATGTATCAATAGTTCTAGTATGACTCTGTTCCCACACGACAGTCGCCGGCACGAAATCTATCAGTGACGTCACCGGTCAGGCACGTCAAATAATCTTTCCATACATGTATCATACTTTTATCCCCACTCACCCGGTGCCGTCACGTCTCAGTTCAGTCAGCGTCGTGCTACCGTCAATTGCTACACGTGTATTGCATTTTATCCGTCAGGGCAGTATCTGTTCTCTAGCGTGACACACGTCTAATCACTGACTAACCTGATGTATGTGTTCAATGATTCAGTCAAACCGGCGACGTGACTGACGGACAACATGACGGTGACTGGTGTTTGTGGATACGTACACAAACCGTCACCGATCAGTCATCGGTGACTTGACGGTGACTGATGTGTGTGAGTGCACCCTTAATCCTATTGTGCAAATCAATACAAATCCCAAATAATATTATTTCTGTATACATTTGATAACCTACAGACAGATTATATAAAGTGCATTGATACTGAAATAGTATATTTATATTAATCCATAGGGGATTAATTTTGAATTATTACTTATGGCTTTGAAAAATCAGTCGTTCACCGTATAGTCTATATAAAAATAGTTCATTGTTTTAAAATGCACTGAAAGAGATGATAAATATCTGTTCTTATAATATATTGTTAATTTAACTCATAGGTGCAACATAATTGAATAATAATTAGCTTCAATATTAATTGAACTCTACCAATTAATTAAATAGTAATTCAGGATTGTATTAAAATGTTTAAATTAAAAATTCAGTTAAAAATTAAGAATTTATGTCACAAGAAGCCTAAATATATGTTTTTTGACGTTTTATTTATAGGTATAGTTACATATTTTAACTAATAATTATCATATATCAGGGACTTGAAATAAAATTGATGAAGTTAATGTAACAAATTTTAAATGAGGTTGATTTTGGACATCCACTGAACTTCAGGTCATTATATCAAATAAGAAAATTGCAGCTACTTCTAATATGTGGGGCATTTCACGCGAAGCGGACACAGATTTCATGGTCCGGTTTCAGATTTCGGTTATATTTTAGTATGTTACACCTGTATATATCCTCGGTATGTGTACGAAATATTTTTGCATTTAGAGCCTTAGTTTTTAAAATACAGGTGTTTGAAGATGTCAGTAAGCGCGAGGTATGGGGGACTTTGAATGTAATTATCAGTTCAAGAAAAGTAATTTTTAAATAAATTGATGACTGAATAATATATGAAATGAACTTTTTATGCTCATATTTCGAATTTCGAATTTATATTTAAATTCCTTAGAAAAATAAAAAAATATTTTTCTTTGTCATTTTTTACAAACTTTGCGTATTTTTAATTTTTTTAAAGATCATTAAATAAATGGCTTATATTATGCTTAAACTTCATGCAAAGTTATAGAGTGGTCATCGCAGTAGTTTAGAAGCTACATGTATTGTAATGGCGAGGCGCGGCAATATCCCCATACTATGCCCTGCATGATGAATCTTTCTTGAAAAGAGGAAGGGTAAGGAAAAGTCATCGACGTCCAATCTTTCTTGGTTTCGAAACTGAATTTCCGAACATTCGGGTCAATGAACTGTATGTTAAAAAAACAATAATTTCACACGCATCTTAGTTTAAGTTGACACCTAACCTTGACTTCCGTAATATCGATGCAATACAAAACGAACGTAGGGCAATCGTTTTCTTACCTTGCATTTATGACACAATAAAAACATAAACAAACTCAGAACAATGCACTTTTATATCTTATCATAGCATTGAACTTGTTAATATTTACTACAAAATATAAACAAATTTAATAGTAAATGAGACGTGAGCGTGTCAATACGAAATGAATGTAAACGCTATGTATTTCTTATACTTTGTGTTAGCGTGTGTGGTTAGTGCTGTGATAATATTATATGCTTTCCGTTTTGTTCACATTGCAAGTAAGTTTTGTATTTATTTTTGAAGTGAAAACTGCTTTAGCGGCGTTGGGTATAAAATCTTAAACTCGCGTCAGGACACGTGACCTGATCGAAAAAGCGTAAGACGGATGGATATCAAACATGCTCAACGTTAATAATCAAGTTTTCACTTTTGCCGGCACTCCCGGAGTGCAACCCGTCTTTTTTTTATTAGAGTAGCTTAAGTATTATGGCCATATTTATATATTAGAATACCTTAATGAGTCTTATTACTTATTAGATTAATCTAGGTACTTAATCTATAATACAGGGTGTCCCACTATTGGTATACTAAGCGCGAAGGAACTTGGAGTTTTGCATACACTGATCACGAAAAAAATACTTAAAAACAAAATTACGTCAAAAATTTTTTTGCTAAATTTTTCCTGAAAATCCATGTTTTTTTCTCTAGCTTCGCGCAGCCGGCATATACATATACCACTTCGCTAATATGATCATTTTGTCCGCTCACGTGCTGGTAGCAAAGTTGGGCGGGTTGCTTGTTATAGGTGCATAATAATAATAGTGTAGTTTTAATAATTCATCTATTTGAAAAAAAACTGCGTCTAGAATTTTATAAGTATTTTTACATACTCAGCGTATGCAAAACTATAACCTCCTTTGAGCTTAGTATGTACCGAAAGTGGGACAACCTGTATAATTGGAATTCATTTACAATATCGAATACCTAACTGTGTAAATAATTGTTATACTAATATCAAGATGAGTTATTATTTTGAAAATTATTTTAAAGGTTGTACTAAGTCCAAAAAATCGTTTACTTAAAAAGGTCTACACCTCAATAAATTCCATGACCCTAGTTGGTTTGTAATTAGCCAATTAGCCCATTACGATAAATTATGACTTACTGACATCCTGATAATATATACATATATATATTATAATTTATAATAGATCTTACGTAGGTGGGTAACTATAAATTTCAAGTCATTGCAATTTTCATCATCCACTTAGAATTATATTAGTTGTGGCAGAAAGTATTGTATTCTAAAAACTCACTTCTTAGAAATTAGTAAGGAAATTAGTATCAAACCAAGTCGCTTTCAGACGTCGCGTCTGTGTGGCAGCTGTGTCTGTACATACTTAATTAGGC
Source organism: Colias eurytheme (assembly GCA_907164685.1). Classification (NCBI taxonomy): domain Eukaryota; kingdom Metazoa; phylum Arthropoda; class Insecta; order Lepidoptera; family Pieridae; genus Colias; species Colias eurytheme. Next base: position 29,499 of record CAJQZN010042107.1, on the reverse strand, counting down.
ATTTTGATGGGATTTTTAATGGCTAAGAGTGATTCTCGAGATCAGGTATTTATTAAAAACATAAACAAAATAAAGTACCTAGGTAAGAAGGAAAAATGCCACCCCATCAAAAAATAGAGAGTAGGGGTGGGGTACCTACAAGCTGGTAAGTCTAGGTTTAATAAACTGCTTCTTAAAGTTTAATTTAAACCGAATTTAACTCAAAATTAGCGTTTAGCTACTATTATGTATTCTGTGCTCAAAATACTAATCAGTTAGATAAGCTGCAAATAAATGACACCATTTTCAAGTTTATGCATACAATTAGATACAGCGCCATCTAGCGCGTATTGAGCAAACTACGATAAAATATAAAAGTTATATTTTCTGCTTCATAAAAATTTCTATAGATGTCACTGCTGAATTAAAAACAGTACGGTCTTAGATCCAAAAAAACGAATAAAATAATATTATTATCTATCTCAGTTTATAATATTACATTTTTATAATATCCATTATCCATCTAGTTAAAGAAAAATAATTGAATTGAATTATTTAAAATTTCCGGTTGATTAGCTCTTACTGCGAAAGTTTAGTATGAATGTGAAAATTGTCCTGAAATACTCAATGCTGAAATATTTATTTATGTATTTAAACAGCCGATAATTATAACAACGGATATGCAAGTTATCAGCGGAAATGAACGTCACTAATTGACAAAAAATCTCGACATCATATTATTAATCATAAGTAAAATATTTAATAATATAGCTGATTCTTTATCAAATGTGGCAAAAATAAAAGACAACAAGCTTCAACATTTTACACTAATTAAGATATTATAATCTATATATATATTATATAATTAGTTATGACTTATGCCGCACGGTGTTACCCGCATTCCTCCGCACTTATTGGTCTTAGTGTGATGATATAATATTTATATATGTATAGGCCATAAGCCTTTCTTGATAATTTGGCTATCAAACACTGTAATAATTTTTGGAATCGAACCCATATTTTCTGAGATAAGTGCGTTCAAACAAACAAACTCTTCAGCTTTATAATATTAGTATAGATATAATTCCTATAAAGAAATAAAGAGGAACCTTTTCCTCTTGTAGATATTATTACAGCGTTCAAATAAAAATCATGACATGGATACAGTCACTTAAAAACGTCATAATATACAATTATTATACCATTTCTCTTCTCCAACGAATAAAGATAAGATTAGAATTATCTCTATAATGAAAATGCTTTTATTTAGCGATTTCTCATTTCAGTACGCAATAATCAACTTTATGATATGCGTGGATTTTTTATATAATATAATAATATCTTGTACATGTGTTTGTGGATGACGTTAGTGTGTGTGTAGGATGGAGTTTTTGTTCATATTTCTATTGGCCGCTATTTTATTTGTTGGTGTACTTATTATAAGGTTATTCTCGTTTATTGGTAAGTTTTTGAGTTATTGCCGTTTATTTAAATTGTCTGGTCTTAAAATTTTTGCTATTGAGTCAATAATTAATTATAGTATTAGTTGGACAATGTTTTTCGATTTTCAATCCAATTGGGTTAGAAAAATGCAATTTTATAATATGTTTTTGTACACTATTTTTTACTCAAAGCCCGATTAATTACTTATTGTAATAATTATAATAGTTAAAAAAACTAAAAAACACGCTTTTAGTTCGGTTTTTATAAAACGCGTGTTTTTTATTTTTTTTAACTATTATTTATTTTATCAAATTAGTGTATTGTCATCGGTCCTAAATAAATCTACAAAGTTTGAACGAAATCTGGCCGTTTAAAGTGGGTCAAAATCGCGCCCAAAGAAGTCGGTTACAAACATACAAACATACAGGTGAAGCTAATATAAAGCGTGTAAAAATATGCTTTCGATTTGTTCATGAAGCATCAGTTAAAATAAATTTGTATCATTATTTTAATGTAAGTATATTTCAAACATTGATTGACCCTTATTTTATGAAAACCGATACGCTTCAACACGTACAGACAGAGATATTCACATTTATAATATTAGTATGGACATTAGATATCTCAAATTTAACGTAGGCAGAGTTCAATCATGTAATGTGATGTAATGTAAGAGTCAGATGTCAATTGAATAATTGCATCCTGCGTGGTACAGTCAGCAAAAAAACTGTAGGTATTACAATTTCGATGAATTTAAGCTGTTTTGCCGATTGCATGAAATTAAATATGAATATATGTATTATAGTGTTATTTCACGCCGAGAGCTAATTGATTATAAATTATAATTATAAATAATATACCTAACTATGAAAACGATAAACAGACGACGAATTATGAAACAATATCTAGTCGGCTTTGGCTAATTAGGATTTAGATTATACTTAAGCAATTCATTCCATGATTCTCTTGTGTTCATATTTTTATTGTTAAATGTACATAATATTAAAAATATAAATAATATTTTCTCGTAAAATTACCGTATATTAATAAGTTATATATGTTATCGATAGAGTCCTTACATACGAATTGCCGCACTTCATCGGAATCACGCGCAGGACCTCGTAAATCAGGGTTGTCAAAAATAAAACTCAACTAATTTCAAGTTAATTAAACCAGTATAAAAATTTAAACTACACCGCAGTCAAGCAATATCACCTACTATCTAATTAAAGTAATAGTGAAATATGTCACTCAAATAAAAGGAATCGTATACAATAAAATATACTTAATTTAACACCAAAAAACAAGCAACGCACAATATCAACGAAATCTAAAATGTTCAAGATAAGTTAAAAATGCCTTATCGTTAATATACAATCTCTACCAAGCAATATTTAATTACTCAGCGAATATAATATGATTATGCATTCACCTGAAGCGTGTTAGAGGCGTGAAAAATACGTTAATGTTATGTTAAGTAACGTTAAAATTGGTCTTGAATATTAGAGTAGGCACTACACTAATTATTATAAGAAACTATATTTTTCTATGTTCTCAAGTTTAAAAAGGATAAGAATAAACTAAAATAGGACAGCTTCAAGAACTGAGATGTCGACAACACTATAGTAAATCAATTGTAAATGAAAATTAACTAAAATAATACCAGGTTTAAAAACTGATTTGTTGACAACCCTATGGTAAATTTGTTTATTGCATCGCTCGAATATTATCAAGGACAAGGGACAGGAAATCAACCAGTTCGACTGCTTATTCTTTTGCTCCCTTCTCATAACGCGCCTTATTATTCATTTGTGCCACCCCTATGCGTGCTTCAGTGAGATTTGAACTTGGAACTAAGCTTTTTGTACGCAAGAAATAAGCTTTTAATATAAAATGAATAACTAAGATTTTAGTATTACGTTAAGTATATTTAGTAAAATACGACTGTTATAAGCGTGAATGTTTGTGAGGATGGATGTTTAAAAGGATGGATAATGGATATTCTTTCATTTATAAATAGCTGATCGAATTTGGATGCTCTTGGTGTCGATAAAGATAGTAGCCTGTATTTTTTACTTTCATAAACTTACCTATACGTCAAGGTTTTTGCTTTTTAATCATACAATAATCTAATCTATCATCTCTAGTGCTTTTTTATGTATTTTATTATTTATTTTTTTAACAACTTAAATTATAATATCTTTCACATTCGATAAAAAGTAATTAATTTTAAAAATTAAATACTTTATCTGCGGACGCTACTTAATACACAACAACAATATGGTCGTCTTTTATCTTTAAAATATAGACAGTTATCT
>CAJQZN010042107.1:0-20759 GCA_907164685.1 Colias eurytheme | reverse complement strand
ATTAATATACACTAATTCTGTTTATGAATTACTCAACTATTGCGTCACATGTGACGCCATAGTTGACTACGGGGGGGGGGGGGATAATACAGCTGAAGAAGGAGAGGGGGATTATAAAACGTTGTTGCACAATGACTCTTAAATAATTGTCATCTGGTGAAGCTTTTAAGTATTTTAGAATAATATAAAACCTACATGGCATGAACTATGGCAAAGGCTCTAGGTGGCTTATGTCTGCCTTCTAATCAAAGAATACAATATATGATGAAAAATATTTAAAGATAAAACTTACTATATTGCCGAATGCCGACCACCATCAATAAGAGCAGCAGAAAAGCCATCCAAAAAATAATACTCGGATACATTTTACACAATTAAATTCGCAACACAATGATACAGAATAATGAAAAACGAATATTTCGTACCTTTTGTACAGATAATTAATGAATCTAATCTATATTATTATCGAAAATAAGGTGATAACCCAGATAAGAGTCTGTGAGGAATTAATTGAAATCGATGGACGGCAAAAATGCGTATTAAATTTACATATTTTTTATTATAACCTCCCACTGTGCCTCGCACCAAAGACGGAAAATATTGATAAACAGTTGTTTATTTATAAAATCCGTGACGCGGATTACATTGGCACACAGCGCCATCTATGAATGAAGTAATGAATATGATGATGAGATGATACATGTACTTATAGTTTTAAATATAAAAAGTATGTTCGTTTGTTTCGGCGTCTTTCACGCGTTGCAATCGACGTTCATTAATGAAAAAGTTTATAGCGATTTTATAACTCTACCTAATACATAATCGGCCCTAGGAGCTTAACTAATAAATAATAATGTTAATTTTGAACATTTTATTACCATCTATTATCTAGTCCACTAATAAAATAATCTACTACTAAGTACTACTTCTCTCTACTTACTGTAACTTACTTTAAAATTCTTCTGTAATTTAAGAAACCTATTATATTACAATTATCTAAAGACAAATCGCAAACATAAACTAGATTACTAGAGTACTATTTCACGGTATCAAAATTTTACTTAATTTATCAGTTTTAATTACCTAGTAAGTATGACTTCATTACCAATGTTGCATTACAATTTCTATCCATGTCCTCATTTGAAAACTAGAAGCAAAATATACATTACTATATTAAGCATGTTTCCAACTACGGCAAATGTTCGTGTAATTAAACTTTTTTTACTCAAACAACAAGTATTTCTAAGTTTCTGTATAAGTCTATGTGGATATTAAAGTACTATACCTGTACCACTATGATAATGTGCATTAAATTGGTATTAAGGTAAAGTACCGCAAGTAAGTAGTTTGACCGCCTCCTTGGTACAGTGGTTGACGCGTGAGCGTAGAGCCGAGGGGTCCTGGGTTCGATTCCCGGTGGAGACGAAGAAAAAAAAAATGTCTCGGTCTGGCAGGACACAGAAGGCTGATCACCTACTTGTCCCTTATAGAAAATCGATCAGTGAAACAGATGTATGAATAATGCATCTGCCCCTTACCCCACTACGGGGACACGGGACTTCACTTTTTTTTAAGGTAAAGTAAATATTGGCTGTTTAGTTTGTTTTCACTTTTCTTTAATGAAAAAAGAATGTTGCAAAAGATTAATGAACTAACTAACACATTTTTTATTCAAATTTTCCAATATTGCCCCTGCGGCAGGTACGTGAGAAGCCGGCATAATATTTCAATTATAATAATTTGATTACAGTATATTTTTAACTAGCTTCCGCCCGCGACTTCGTCCGCGCGGATGTCGGTCTTCGCGTGGATGGTTTATTTCTCCATTTTGAGTAACTTTGACAGTGAAATCTTATAAAAAATAAATTAATCACATATTTGGGTTTGGTATCGATCCAGTAACAGTTAACACCCCCTGCTATTTATTTTTTCAGGCCTAAAGTGCAAGGTAGAGCATATAATACAAAATTTTCCTGGATCTGTAGCTATCCTATAAATTAAATTTCCTATAAGATATAGATGCTCAATTAAACTATGGTATGTACGAAAACGAACTTACCAAAATATCTCACAAGAACACCATACAGAATCCAAAATATTAATATATTTATCACCATAAACAACAATAGGGATGGTAAATTCGACATTGTTCTATTGCTATCGGTATTTGACGTATAACTGGTGATATTTTATCGATCATAATATAAAATTAAGAATGTATAATGCGATAACGTTTATCTGGCGATTATTTTTACATTATAATGCTTGTTGCTTTGAGAATAAAGGTGAGGGAAAAGTTCCAAAACACGGAGCATAATATGGTGATTCAAATCTACTAAGTATATTAAATAAAGGTTTCCAGAAATGATAGGGGGTATATTCAAGTGATATTGTATTTAATTTGTGCAGTATCTTAATCGTCGTGTAATAGCTTCGTTTTATTAAGCTATTGCATAGCTTCTATCGCGGGCCTTGAGCGCGGGGACCGAGTCGAGAAATTCCGTAACGAAAAAACCTCACGCTCCCCACTCCGACGGACACGAAGGTGTGGCTTGAAGGCATGGTATGCAATAGCTTTACCGCGGCAGTCCCCAAGTGCCACACGTCTTTTTTTATATTTATAATAATTTATATTCTTGCTGATAATATATTAATATCATTTACTTTCAGACTGAAGGTCGTTTATGAAAATTATTGACACCCAAACATTTGCTGATGTTTATTCCAAAGTATTAATAATTGAAACTTGCCATTGTATGTACCGTACAAATGTATATGTAGATATGATGCGACAACATAATAAATTGACTTTGAATTTAAGCTAAAATGTTTTGTCTAAATATATCATTTTAATGTTTAGTAAATGAAAAAGCTTAGTAAAAATATACGCCTATTGAAATTCACTTAGTCGTTTCGTTATTTTCTTGCTCATCTCTTTTTACCAGGCGTCTCAAAGTACAGAGCGAATATACTTGGAAAATTACTATTATGAATCCGTAGACGCACTAAATTAATTTGAGGCAACCTTATAAAACACAAGTTGTAAGTACTGAAGAATAGTTAAATTAATGAAAGCACAAACGTAATTATTTTTTTTTAATAAATGCCTTATTATCCGTAATTTTAGTAATGGTATTTATTTATTTATTATTTATTAATTCTTTATTGCTTGCTATTGAAAGTTACAATAAAACTTAACCTAGGAATACATACAAACAATTGGCGGTCTTATCGCTATGCAGCGATTTCTTCCAGACAACCAGACGTACGGAGAGAAATTAAATTAAAGGAAAGGAGTAGGGCAGAGCAATTAGCAAAAATATATAATATAAGTATTAACATAATATAGGTATAACACAGACACAATAATATACATAACAAATAAATACAATATAATACATACATTAAATACATATATATTTACAATCGAATAAAAGAAAAAAAAATACATGATAGTAAACATAACGGAGTATATAATATTAAGTACAGCAAGAAAGGTGATAATTGCGTAACATTACTTTAAAACTATTTAAGGACTGTGCATTCTTTATAGGTCCAGGTAAAGCATTCCACAATTTGATTGCCTGAACGGTAAACGAATTATCGTAGAAGCTTGTGAGATGTGGTGGCATTCGTAGTCGAAGCATTTCGGTAGACCGAACAAGTACATCGTTGTTGCCTCTAAACACAAATTTTTCTTTAAGATATTCCGGCATTTTTGGACAAAACAGAACCTGGTAAAGAAGATGCAGCACGTGTGCATCCCGGCGAAATCGGATCGGTAGCCATTTGAGTTTAGACCGAAACTCAGATATGTGGTCGTATTTCCGTAGACCAAATATGAATCGTATACAAAGATTTTGTAGACGATCAAGCTTGTTTAATTGGTCCACGGTGATATTGACAAAGCTTACATCGGCGTAGTCGAGTATGGGCAAGAGAAGGGATTGTGCTAACAGAATTTTGGTTGGGAGAGGGAGGAAATTTTGTAAGCGTCGCAAAGAAGCAACTGTGGCATAAACTTTCTTACTTACCTGTTTGATGTGATGCCTCCAGGATAGAGTATTATCGAAGTATACCCCAAGGTTCCTTACAGTTTCGCTATAGGGAATTGCGATACCGTCAACGATAATAGGCGGGAGGTTCACCCAATTAACACGTTCAAGACGGGGCCCGATTTTGGCTACTTATCGTTGGGCCGGCATAGGGCTTACAAGACCTGTTGTTGAACTTCATTTACGGCCGGCATCAGGTGGAAAGGACCTGTTACACCTTTTGACATTAAAATCAAATGTGTCATCCAGTTGAAGACTTTTTTGAATATTCTTTCTTGAAATGTATTGTTATTGAATCACTGCATAACAACATTAGACCCGTTTTTGAAAAAAATATCATTAAATGATGTTAAATAAGTAGTAAAATTATAGGATCTTATACACCTGATCCCGGCACTAGTGAATACGATTGCTAGTGATGTCAAATGAATCGACTATATAATTAAAAAAAATCAATTTATTTTTACCTCAAAAACAGTATGCGCTTCATTATAACAGTTATGACAATACGAGGGTGAATCAAAAAGTTCTTGGAATCACTATAAAAATGTAAAATCTATTTTCCAAAATTTGTTTTTCTCTTTGTAAAAAATCTTTTTTCTAACTATCAAAAATCTCAACCACGGCTACCATTGCCGCATCATAATCGTAAAATTTTGTTAGATATATAATAATAGATATCAATACAATATCGCAACGTCTAATTATTATGCACATCACTAATTAACTGACCTGTCACCATGGGCCGGCTATCGGGTTATCAGGCATCGGGTCTTTTAGATCCGATATCCGTCCTGCAAGGACAAAATTTCTTTGCAGGCCGTATCAGGTCTTTAAGATCCGATACAATATTTTTCCTTTTATGGGTACTATTTAGTGGCAGAATACCAGTCAATATATCTGTCACACTCTCACTACAAAAAATCCTAAAGTAAACTACCCCGGCCCATGCGATAGCAATAGAAATCTCCCTCCGGCCCGCGCGAATAGTTCACTTCAGGTGTTTTCGACCCGATGCCGTACTGAACGTGTTAACCCTTGCAATTAAAGAAGGACTACCAATAATTATAACCTGAGTTTTTAACGGATTTACTTTCAGGCCATATGCCGAGCTCCAAGTTAAAATGCTATGCAAATCCTTGTTAGTTGATTATTTACTGAGAATTGTACATAGCAATTCAATTTAAAAGCGATTAAAATAATGATGAATTATGAAAACATAATAATTGTAATTTGTTGATATGATGAAAGGAGACGATTTTTTTTGTTTGGAGAATAGGCCCACCTCAATTTCTTAGCGTATATTAATGAAATGTGTGTTAATTTGTTCCTTGAAGTCCCCAGATTACAGTGGTGACATTACTTTTACATGTTTTAACCGGAATCTTTAGAAATACGTGTGCAAACTTTCACCTCATTACTACATAAAAACTAACTGATAATGAGCGATTTGTCTTGTGTGACCCATCCGAATCATTGGGTACAATATATTTTAATAAATGAATAAATAAATATTAGAAAACATCATATACATTGTCACGATTTAAAGCTCGGAAATCAGACACAACGAAGGTACCACAAACACAGAGACCCGATTTGGTTATAAATAGATATAAGTGGGTGTACCTCAAGTTTCTGGACCTTGATGCGATTTTAGCGATTGGGAATACTGATTCAATAAGAAATTATTAGTTAAGTAGGTATATAGGTATTTAGGTAGGTGATATTTTATGACTAGGAGTAGGTACATAATATTAGGATAGGTATCCATTTGCACAGCCATTTTATTATTCATGTTCAATTGTAATATTAAACGCTCTTAACCCTTAAATTGTCACCCCTAGATAACTTCTGTTTATAATGTCCAAATTTGGAGGATGTATTGGAATTAGGATAGAAAAGAGGAAAATGAAAAAAAAAATTAAAAATTTTAATTTTTTCTATTGTTTTCACTATGTCACATAAAACGGACATTGCCAATTATATGTACATGTTCGAACCGTCACATATAACGGACATTGAACATTATTCCTGCAACCGTGGTACATGAATACAATGCACATTTTCAACTCTGTAATTCAAAATTATTATCAAATTATAATTATGAACGATCTAGAAAAAGCTTTTCAAACATCTGTCTTAAAATGTTGGTTAAAACTTTAACGATATCGTTAAAAATAATGGATTTTAAAAAACGACACTACCAAAAATCACAGCCTAAGAATATGCTAAGAATTGGAATAGAAATAGTATTACATAGCCTGAGAACTTATTTATTACACCAAGAAAGTCCTCTTCCCATTCCTTATATTGTACGGATTGAAATGTGTTTGCTTCATCGTAAGCAAAGAAGTCGTATACCATGCTTGAGGTACCAAAACAAACAGGAAATTTAAATCGCTTTTTTTTGGATTTTTGGCATATATTATATCCATTTTCTGCCAGTTTTTTAATTTGTAAGGTATTATTATTTAAATTTTCAAACATTGGGTGGTATTTCTGGTAAGTAACATCATGCTGTGGCTGAAGAACTACTGAGAAGTAGGGAAGATTCATCTCGCACCGCATGTAATGGCTGTGATTCTGCAGCAATAATATTTTGTTGATGGTAAAAATTCTGACTTTTTGGGTCTTCATTGTGTCTCAAATCAATATGTCGTATAATTCCGAAGGTATGGTGCTGGGGGTAAATGATTGACACTGTTATCATAGTGAAATCACTCCCGTAGGTCTACATTTCCTTCAAAATCGTCATCTCAACTCAACGCCAGACTCTTCAGCTTCCGCCAGAGGTAGGGAGGGAATTTTTTATTGATTGCCAAGTCATGTTCCTCTAAAACATATTAAAAATAGAGAAAAATATATCAAAATGATGACGTTGAAAATGGAGGGCCTTATTGGCAACGTCCGTTACATAGAACATGTGAAGAATACCCTAGTATATACTCCAAGTTGTCAACGTCCGTTTTATGGGACATCGTATATAAACTAAGATTTGTATTTCAAATATTATAAAATATGTAAAAATTATGTCAAAATACTATACTTACAATCGTATTCTAACTAATAATATAACATTATAAGCAAAATAGCCAAAATACTTACAGTTATTATCAATTTTATCGGGAGAGTCAAGAGATCCGTTTTTTGCAATTTTCAAATTGTCACCATTCGCGACTGTACTTCGCTTTGGTAAAAAAACCTACATGTACGCGAAGGACATAGCTAGTACCTTCCCAATAGACCGATTAGCAAAGCTTAGGTCTGCTATAACAGCGCCAGCATGTGTGTAAATACTATGTCCTTTAAAACTGACGAAATCAATTTAAGGGTTAAGTTGTAGCAATATCATTTTTAAATAGGTAAAAAAAACATTGTTTACATTCATTGCAAACATTGACGCAGGGGGCTACGGCCTACGACAGGAGGAATCTGACATATTCCGTCAAAGCAGCCAATAGATATAACATTTCGTTACACGGATTTTTTTAGCTGAGTAGAAACAAATTGTTTTATTTGATAAATGACAGGATTTAAAATCGCTATCAATCATATTCTTACATATAAATAAGAATAAAAACAGTTTCTAAAGTGGTTTATTGAAGGCAATTTTTTTCGCTTTTTGGTTTTATTTTCATTCTATCGATAAAAACGTTTCGTTCCAGTTTTTTTTTAATGTTGGCCATTGTTCTTGGTTTGTAGACAGCACACTACAGCAGGGATGATATCAAAATAAGGCTTTTTAATTCGAATTCATGATTCCGGTTTCGTTTGTAAAACAACGAAGTTACAAAATTCATAATATAATTTTATATTTTTACACATTTTTTTTTGATGACTATACGTTACCGAGTCTTGGTGGGCCCACAAGAAATAGTCTCCTTTGTAACAATTTCTAAATACTAATTAGTAATTACCTATGCTATAGCTATGTAAAACACCAGCAACCTCGCAGGACAAGATAGCTAACATCATAAGTAACAACATTCGTTCTAAGACTTTTGATAATTTGTTAGATTTTATATTCATACAAAAATAAATATTCATTTAATTTTTCGTTTGAATATTATAAACTCTACTACTAATCTGTGAACGAGAGGGGGAAGGGGGCGTCGCGTCGTCCCTTCAATAATTTTTAGAACATAGACTTACAAATGTTAGGAGAGTACAATAAAAGCTTAAAAAATCATTTAAAAATAATTTATTGCGTTATGCCAAAAGTCGTAGAACAAATGTTGTTACAAGTAACCCTGTATATGTAGATTGTAGGTACCTACTTATACATTATTATTCAAATCGTGTATATTGTTTTCATACGATAAAGAATCTACAAAAGATAGTTATATCAAAGGGATATGTAGGGAAAGTTCAAAGTACCTACAGATAAGATTTCACCGGGATTACCTGATAAACATTATGTACTAGGAGTTTTGTCCTACTATATAAAGAAAATTCGTTATGAAATAATATGCAATCCAATACCTAAATAAAAATAATATAAAATTTTCGTGACTGTAAGTACATTCCTCTTTGTGTTAGGCAGATTTGCCAAAGGTTTATATAAACCATTTCTTATACTTACCGTTTTTAATATTCCGAAGTTTCGTGGTTCAAGTAAAATAGAGCACACAATTTTCGCAATTATTTTAAATTCATGCTTTTCATTGTTTCCTGGATTCATATCTCTATGTAAAACTGTATGTGACATAATAAATACCAGCTATTTAAGATCCTACGTCAGCTGTTAGCATAGTGTAGTCAGAAGATTAGTAAGATTAAGAATATTGTAGAGATGACACAAGAACAATTTGATTATAATATTTATCAAGTATAGTAGGTACCTAAACCCACAGAACATATAAAAGAGGTTTTATATGTTCTGTGCCTAAAGCAAATGCTCGAGAAATAAACCAAACTATTATAATATTCTTTTATAATTAATACGAAAGTTTATGATAATTATTGATGTTTGCTGATATAATATTATAAATGTAGGTTGCCTAAATACTAACTTATTTATTTATATAACTATTTAATCTACGACTCCATTTAATATTGCAATACATAAACTATATTGTTGTACAGATGGGGATGTAAAGATCAAAAGGCGACCTTATCGTTTATAAGCAATTTCTTCCAGGCTACTTAAGGTAAAGGATAGGTAACTTCTCTTTACCCTGTTGTTATGGGAATATTAATATATTAAATTATCATCTCTTTTATTTTTTCAGTTCTCTTTAATTTAATGTGTTTTAACGACCACTATCACCTAATTAAAATATTTAAGCCATTTCATAGATATCCGATAATTTATTTATAAATACTTTATTGCACAAGAAATACAAACTCTTATATATAACTTACGCTAAGTACAATTGGCGGTCTTATCGCTTAGAGCGATTTCTTCCAGACAACCTTTGGTACAATAGAGGAATAAATACCTACATAAATGATAATATTCAAACTTTAAAAATATTGCTCTCTTTTCAGCATTTATTTGAAACATGTCATATTTAAAAATAGTCTTCTTGCAGTTGTACAAACAATGCAATCGAAAGGACATTCATAAAACAATAACTAGGTATGTAAAGCAGTTCATTTAATCTCAAGTATGTAATATGTAATAGAAACTAGAAATACTCGAGTAAATACGCAATTTATTATAGATTATTATATTAGATAATATCATAACTTACGCGAATTAAAAAAATAGAAAAAATTTGATCACGAAGCGGGATTCGAACCTTCGTCTTTTGTTTTAGCGAACGACGCGAGTTTGAATTTTTTCCATTCTTTAAAAATATCTCATTTATAAAACATTATATAAAAGTGTATAGTATCATATCACTTACGTTTTCTAATAAAGTTCCCAAAACAGAACCACATCCAAAACAAATACAGGCACATAAATATAAACACACCGGACATAACAGAAGTTACTATATCCATCTTTGTTTCACTATTAAGCACACGAACCGAAGAGTTTGCATATAATCTTATCTTTCCACGTCATTATCAAGGAATTATCGACATCAAAACAGAAATTCGGACGCGAACGCACGATAAGTATGCTGGTTGTTGAATGAAGACATCGCGGCGAAATGTTAACGCTCGTAATGACTACACTGATGGCTAACCTACGTACATTAACCACAAAGCTGTGTGAATAGGACATAAAGTCATATTATTTCGTACCTACACTTAAGTACAGAATCATAGAAAAGTACTATACAAGGAATATACATTACTATGGCCAGTTCTTGTCAACGGCAGGGGCCGTATTATGACCTCTTATTTCCAGACAGTTTACGCCGTGAATTGAACTGACTGGCAAATTCATTTATGATCGCAATAACTAGCCACGGTTAATAATTATGGTATTATATGAATTTGCCAGTCAGTTCAATTCACGGCGTTAACTGACTGGGAATAAGAGGTCATAATACGGCCCCTAGTGTACCAATTTGTTCATATAATTCAATTGTAAAAGGAGGGATCTCAATTTCTACAATCATAATATTAAGCTGATTATATTGTTAAAGCATTATTGCTAATTGTTATTTCTATTGTTATTATATAGAGATAATTGTATGGAATGGAACTCATAAATTAGTATGGATCTATTGTGTGACTCCCAAAGGATTCGATTTATTAATAGAGGAAGGGCACTTAATTTATTTTTTTTGTAGAGGAATTATTTGTTGTGTTCGTTATTGTCAGGAGAAGTATCTTATGAAATAAAAACGAAATTTGCAATGCGAAAACATAACGGCCCTATAATTCACGGGTTTGACAATTTTCGCGAAGACAGTTCCACGTGGGTCATCCTGTCCTACTAATATTATAAATGCGAAAGTTAGGATGGATGTTTGTTACTCTTTCACGCAAATACTACTGAACCAATTACAATGAAATTTAGCACACTGTATATAGAGGGTAACTTGAATTAGCACATAGGATAGGTTTTGTCCCGGAAATCCCACGGGAACGGGAACTATTCGGGTTTTCTTTGAAAACGTGGGCGATGTCGCTCGCAGAAAGCTAGTAATAAATATTGGTAGTATAATCTTATAGACTATTACAAAACAAATATCTTACGAAACTAGGGACATCTCTACATAAGATCGTACATAAGTTTTTATTTATTTGAACTCATGTATCACTAGAAATAAATATTAGTTTAATTACGACCGGTTTCAATTAATTACTATTAAAATTAAATACAGATAATATTTTCTTCGCGGGTTCGCTTCTATGTGAACGAATAATTAACTATGAAATAGGTTTCGCAAAGCATTTTCGCATAGAAAGGAATTGGAGAAATTGTTACCAAAATCTTATTGTAATTAAAATCATTATAATACTTCTACGAGTAAATACTATATACAACTTTATGCTATATTGAAATTGACCTATTAGAATTTTATTATGCTTAATATGCAATATATCTATAGATTGACTGACCCAGCAGTCTTTATATCCTCAAGGGAAATTTTGTTCATAAAATGTCCGTCATATTTTCTCATGTAAAAGTTGTTTACTATTAAAATCTAACAAATCAAAGGTAATAAAAATAAATCCTCATTCTTGTAAATAAAAGTAACATAATATCTTTCCTGTCGGATTATTTATACAAAGTAGACCTAAATAATAGAAGATTATTTAGTAGTGTATTTTCTTACATTTGCTTTCATTCATAACCCGTATAGAGTTCCACGAATTTTAAAGAATAAAGAAAACACAAGTAAAACCTACTTTTACTCTAACAAATAGTAAAAATGAACTCATTACACATTTCAAAAGGTTCTTAAGTTAATTATTAGTAGTACTCTTTATGTGTTATAATCGGTTATTGTCCCTTGTAGGAAAACCTTCTATATTTCTATACCTACTATCACAATGTATTTATCTGTAACTAGCTGCGACCCGCGGTTTCTCCCGGGTGGCTTCGCTCCTGTTGGTCTTAGCCTGATGATATAATTTATAGCCTAGAGCCTTCCTCGATAAATGGGCTATCTAACACCGAAAGAATTTTTCAAATCGCACCAATATTTCCTGAGATTAGCGCACAAACAATCATACTCTTCAGCTTTATAATATAATTACACTAGCGGTCCGCCCCGGCTTCGCCCGTGGTACATATGAAAAATAGATGTTGGCCGATTCTCAGACTTACCCGATATGCACAGAAAATTTCATGAGAATCGGTCCACCCGTTTCGGAGGAGTATGCAGACTAACATTGTGACACGAGAATTTTATATATAAGATATATAGGTAATAGGTATGTACTACGTAGTATAGATAGAAGGAAAATTTTTATATAATAAATAATTTGTTTGTTTCCGGATGATGATAGCTGAATCTTTATTAATAAGATGAAGCATTTTCTCTTTATTTTCCGTTATTTGTCGGTCAATAGCTATGTCGTATTGTATCAAAATTCCTTTTTTGGTTTATTCTAACAATAATAGGCAGTTTCGTATTTGAATTATGTACAATTAAACAGGGAAGTTGTAGGAAAAGTTTATAATTTTGGTCGTTTGGTAGTTTGGTCATATAACGTAACTCCATGATCCATCTACTCTATCTATATAAAAAACCGTATCAAAATCCGATATAAGCATACTTAAGGACACACAGACAGGCAGTGGGAAGCGAATTAGTTTTATTATAATATAATGTAGTGATAATTAAAACCTCACAAAACACTTAAATAATAACAACCAACTATTTGCTGATTTTGTTTGTCATAAAATTTGGGTCATAAAAATATATGAAATGCTTCGTAATCTGCATAATTATTTGCTTAGTATTTATATTATTTTACTTGATTATGATAATTTTTATTACGAACAATTAAACGATTGTGTTTAATGTTTACTTGTTCAATTGTTTTATTTTATAGGGGAAATAGTTTTAATTGGTTCACTCGGATAAGGAAATTCCATATAAAGAGTAAAGATTGTATTCCAAAAGTGAACGATTGGTGGAAACGAAAAAAAAATAAGACGTGTGGCACTCGTGGACTGCCGCGGTAAAGCTATTGCATAGCATGCCTTCAAGCCACACCTACGTGTCCGTCGTAGTGGGGAGTGTGAGGTTTTTTCGTTACGGAATTTCTCGATTCGGTCCCCGCGCTCAAGGCCCGCGATAGAAGCTATGCAATAGCTTAATAGTCTTTATAGCAGCATACGAAATCAAAATTGGTAAATTTCGTTCTCATTCAGTTCGTGGGCTCGTTGCCATTCGATGCTACGCACATACACACACAGACACACACACACAGAGTACAGACATGTCAATGTCAAACTTAGAACTCTCCGTCATTTTCGTTTTCACAACTGACCAAAATCAAAAGTCTAATAAGAAAACTGCACTAGTTGGCATCCATAGAACTATAAGGATACTAAATTCAACTGTCCTTATTGCTCACAATACACGAACATACCTATCTCGCTCTAATACAAAGGTTAAAATAGTACGATTATAAATCTACTTACTCAGTTCATAACACAAGACGATGGTGTTCATAAAACAAAACAGAACTATGAACATCAAAATAGCAGGCACTGAAAGCACCAAAATAATCGCAACTGTCTCTCTGTCCAGCATTTTGAGGTTAAACAAACACTGAATTTAATAAAGGTCTAATTACATACAAAATACGTTGTTTTTCGATATGTGACCGATCTGATGCTATCAGGCTAGAGATAATGTTATCAAATGGTAATGACAGGTTGATAATTAGCATGTACATTGAAGGTGTAATGAAATCGTTTTAGTTGTTAAGTGCCATCTGGTGGAGCATGAAGTGTTTTATTGAGCTTCACTATATTGCCTACAAAACCCCTTTTGTCTTTTCTAACATTTCCTAAGGATATATTAATCGCCTTAGGCCGCGACTGCACAGACAGGCGGCTTGCTTAGCGCCCAGACTCTACAATGTAGAGTGTATAGAGAGTAAATTGGCAACTTGCTAACTTGGCATCCTTGGCATCATTATCCCTTTCACACCAACTTGCTAACTTGGCAAGTTGGTGTGAAAGGGATAAAAAAACATACAGGCGTCATTCAACGTCATATTTTCTTGTTACAAGTTAATGGTCACAGTGCAATCTCCAGTGTATTAGATATAAGCTTCTTGGTAGAGGCTAGTAAGACGTCAAATGCAATCAATCAAAACAATCGTGTCAATCGTTCATTTTATAAAGCTACTCGCTAGGCACTAAGCAAGCCTTTCTGTCTGTGCGTTCGTGGCCTTATCGATTTACTAGCTGCGCTACGCGGTTTCACTCGCGTGGCTCCACTCCTGTTAGTCTTAGCGTATTTTTTTTAACCTATATAGCCTTCTTCGATAAATGGGCTGTCTAACAACGAACGAATTTTTCAAATCCGACCAGTAGTTCCTAAGATAAGCGCGTTCAAACAAAGAAACAAACTCTTCAGCTTTATAATATTAAGTATAGATTAGTATAGATCTAAACAGATTTTTACAGGTTTTAATTTAAAAAGATATGACTTAACGCCTGTCGTTAATCGTACACTTCCCTTTAATCAAGATAACTGTCTATATTTTAAAGATAAAAGACGACCATATTGTTGTTATGTATTAAGTAGCGTCCGCAGATAAAGTATTTAATTTTTAAAATTAATTACTTTTTATCGAATGTGAAAGATATTATAATTTAAGTTGTTAAAAAAATAAATAATAAAATACATAAAAAAGCACTAGAGATGATAGATTAGATTATTGTATTATAAAAAAGCAAAAACCTTGACGTATAAGTTTATGAAAGTAAAAAATACAGGCTACTATCTTTATCGACACCAAGAGCATCCAAATTCGATCAGCTATTTATAAATGAAAGAATATCCATCCTTATAAACATCCATCCTCACAAACATTCACGATTATAACAGTCGTATTTTAATACTAAAATCTAAGTTATTCATAAGCTTATTTCTTGCGTACAAAAAGCTTAGTTCCAAGTTCAAATCTCGCTGAAGCACGCATAGGGGTGGCACAAAGGAATAATAAGGTGCGTTATGAGAAGGGAGCAAAAGAATAAGCAGTCGAACTGGTTGATTTCCTGTCCCTTGTCCTTGATAATATTCGAGCGATGAAATAAACAAATTTACCATAGGGTTGTCAACAAACCAGTTTTTAAACTTCTTATTATTTTAGTTAATTTTCATTTACAATTGATTTACTATAGTGTTGTCGAAATCTTAAAGCTGCTATTTAAGTTTATTCTTATCCTTTTTACACATGAGAACATAGAAAAATATAGTTTCTTGTAATAATTTAGTGTAGCACCCTAATATTCAAGACCAATTTTAACGTTACTTTTCATAACCATAACGTATTTGTCACGCCTTTAACACGCTTCAGGTGAATGCATAATCATATTAAATTCGCTAAGTAATTAAATATTGCTTGGTAGAGATTGTATATTAGCGATAAGGCATTTTTAACTTATCTTGAACATTTTAGATTTCGTTGATATTGTGCGTTGCTTGTTTTTTGGTGTTAAATTAAGTATATTTTATTGCATACGATTCCTTTTATTTAAGTGACATATTTCACTATTACTTTAATCAGATAGTAGGTCATATTGCTTGACTGCGGTGTAGTTTAAATTTTTATACTAGTATTACTAAACTTGAAATTAGTTTTTGAGTTTTATTTTTGACAACCCTGATTTACGAGGTACTGCGCGTGTTTCCGATGAAGTGCGGCAATTCGTATGTAAGGACTCTATCGATAACATATATAACTTATTAATATACGGTAATTTTACGAGAAAATATTATTTATATTTTTAATATTATGTACATTTGACAATAAACACAAGAGAATAATGGAATGAATTGCCTAAATCCTAATTAGCCAAAGCCGACTAGATATTGTTTCATAATTCGTCGTCTGTTTATCGTTTTCATAGTTAGGTATATTATTTATAATTATAATCAATTAGCTCTCGGCGTGAAATAACACTATAATATCATATTTAATTTCATTTTTATATTATATAAATAAAAAATATTTATACACTATTGCAGATAATTTACTATGCATAAATCATTTTAATTAAAGCGCGACTTAAATAAATAAGAATAAAATCCTAAAATTTATTTAAAAAACAAACACAAATTTAACGATTAATCGTGATGTATCTAAATACATACCAAGATTTAAGAAATCGGCAAAACAGCTTAAATTCATCGAAATTGTAATACCTACAGTTTTTTTGCTGACTGTACCACGCAGGATGCAATTATTCAATTGACATCTGACTCTTACATTACATCACATTACATGATTGAACTCTGCCTACGTTAAATACGAGATATCTAATGTCCATACTAATATTATAAATGTGAATATGTCTGTCTGTTGCGTGTTGATGGCTAAGCGTATCGGTTTTCATAAAATAAGGGTCAATCAATGTTTGAAATACATAATTTACTTACTACTTACATTAAAATAATGATACAAATTTATTTTAACTGATGCTTCATGATACCAAATCGACGAATGGTTTCAATTCAAAGCATATTTTTACATTAAGTAATTAATCGGGCTTTGAGTAAAAAATAGTATACAAAACATATTATAAAATTACTATTTTATAACCCAATTGGATTGAAAATCGAAAAACATTGTCCAACTAATACTCCATAGACAAATAATTATTGACTCAATAGCAAAAATTTTAAGACCAGACAATTTAAATAAACGGCAATAACTCAAAAACTTACCAATAAACGAGAATATCCTTATAATAAGTACACCAACAAATAAAATAGCGGCCAATAGAAATATTAACAAAAACTCCATCCTACACACACACTAACGTCATCCACAAACACATGTACAAGATATTATTATATTATTATATACAAAATCCACGCATATCATAAAGTTGATTATTGCGTACTGAAATGAGAAATCGCTAAATAAAAGCATTTTCATTATAGAGATAATGCTAATCTTATCTATATTCGTTGGAGAAGAGAAATGGTATAATAATTGTATATTATGACGTTTTTAAGTGACTGTATCCATGTCATGATTTGTATTTGAACGCTGTAATAATATCTACAAGAGGAAAAGGTTCTTCTTATGTCTTTAAAGGAATTACATCTATACTAATATATTAAGGCTGAAGAGTTTGTTTGTTTGAACGCGCTTATCTCAGAAAATATGGGTTCGATTCCAAAAATTATTACAGTGTTTGATAGCCAAATTATCAAGAAAGGCTTATGGCTATACGTATACATATATAAATATTATATCATCACACTAAGACCAATAAGTGCGGAGGAATGCGGTTAACACCGTGTGGCATAAGTCATAACTTAAGTCATAACTAGTTATATAATATACTAGCTTCCGCCCACGACCTTGTACAATGTACGTGCATCCCCGTTTTTCCCCGTTCCCGCAAGAATTTCGGGAAATCCTTTCTTAGCGGATGCCTACGTCCTTACTATCTACCTGCATGCCAAATTTCAGCCCGATACGTCCAGTGGTATGGGCTGTGCGTTGATAGATCACTATATCAGTCACCTTTGAGTTTTATATAATATAGGTATATATAGATATATAGATTATAATATCTTAATTAGTGTAAAATGTTGAAGCTTGTTGTCTTTTATTTTTGCCACATTTGATAAAGAATCTATATTATTAGATATTTTACTTATGATTAATAATATGATGTCGAGATTTCATTTCCGCTGATAACTTGCATATCCGTTATAATAATTATCGGCTGTTTAAATAAATAAATATTTCAGCATTTCACATAAATTTCATACTAAACTTTCGCAGTAAGAGCTAATCAACCGGAAATTTTAAATAATTCAATTCAATTATTTTTTTTAACTAGATGGATATTATAAAAATGTAATATTATAAACTGAGATAATAATATTTTATTCGTTTTTTTGGACCTGTACTGTTTTTAATTCAGCAGTGACATCTATAGAAATTTTTATGAAGCAGAAATAACTTTTATATTTTATCGTAGTTTGCTCAATACGCGCTAGATGGCGCTGTATCTAATTGTATGCATAAACTTGAAAATGGTGTCTAGAGCAGGCTCCAAGGAGATGTTCGTTTGCAAAATTAGCGGACCTAAATCTGTATATAATGTATATATATTGTATAGATCCCAGACATCCTATAGACAGATGTTGCCAACCAGTTTTGTGGTCCCCCTCCCTCCACCCCGGTAATTAAATATGGCATACAAAGAAAAAAATAAAAATTTCCAAAACATGCCATGTGGGGTATCAAATGAAAGAGCT
Organism: Colias eurytheme; assembly: GCA_907164685.1. Taxonomy (NCBI): domain Eukaryota; kingdom Metazoa; phylum Arthropoda; class Insecta; order Lepidoptera; family Pieridae; genus Colias; species Colias eurytheme. The sequence goes on along the minus strand of CAJQZN010042107.1, from coordinate 2,386 downwards.
TATTGAGTAGATCACGAATATATAGCATACTATAACATTTCTTACACTTTCTCTAAGATTTTTTTAGAAAATTTACGAAAATGGTCCATTTTTGAGTTAACTTTAAACCACTATAGATTGAAAACTCATGAATATATTTTTTAAATTATTATTTGAAACAATTAACAATAGTCCATTGTTTACGATTCAATAGTTCGTACAGTGAAATAGTTGCATGGGGGAGTGGGGGGAGCATTCAAAGATGGCGAGTATATTTTCAAGTATATTTTAGATTCATCTAGGTACTTAATCTATACATGGGATACCCTGTATAGATTAAGTACCTAGATGAATCTAATAAGTAATAAGACTCAAGGTATTCTAATATATAAATATGGCCATAATAAGCTATTCTAATAAAAAAAGACGGGTTGCACTCCGGGAGTGCCGGCAGAAGTGAAAACTTGATTATTAACGTTGAGCATGTTTGATATCCATCCGTCTTACGCTTTTTCGATCAGGTCACGTGTCCTGACGCGAGTTTAAGATTTTATACCCAACGCCACTAAAGAAGTTTTCACTTCAAAAAATAAATACAAAACTTACTTGCAATGTGAACAAATCGGAAAGCATATAAAATAATCACAGCACTAACCACACACGCTAACACAAAGTATAAGAAATACATAGCGTTTACATTCATTTCGTATTGACACGCTCACGTCTGATTTACTATTAAATTTGTTTATATTTTGTAGTAAATATTAACAAGTTCAATGCTATGATAAGATATAAAAGTGCATTGTTCTGAGTTTGTTTATGTTTTTATTGTGTCATAAATGCAAGGTAAGAAAACGATTGCCCTACGGTCGTTTTGTATTGCATCGATATTACGGAAGTCAAGGTTAGGTGTCAACTTAAACTAAGATGCGTGTGAAATTATTGTTTTTTTAACATACAGTTCATTGACCCGAAAGTTCGGAAATTCAGTTTCGAAATCAAGAAAGATTTATCATGCAGGGCATACATATTAGAAGTAGCTGCAATTTTCTTATTTGATATAATGACCTGAAGTTCAGTGGATGTCCAAAATCAACCTCATTTAAAATTTGTTACATTAACTTCATCAATTTTATTTCAAGTCCCTGATATATGATAATTATTAGTTAAAATATGTACCTACCTATAAATAAAACGTCAAAAAAAATATATTTAGGCTTCTTGTGACATCAATTCCCTACTTAATTTTTAATTTAAGCATTCCTGAATTACTATTTATTTAATTGGTAGAGTTCAATTAATATTGAAGCTATAGTGGAGCCAATTTAATAGGCAACATTTGACGTCTATCAATTTTATCTTCATAGGGTGGTAACCTGCATAAAAACATCGATTAAAGTGAATTAATCGATACGGACTTGAAACATTTGTCAATCGAACTTGAAACACATGTCAATAATTTATGATAATTTTTATTCCCAAGTAATCAATGCATTCGATTCTAAATGTCTGATTTCGATTTTTAGAGTAACGTCTCTGGTATTTAAAAAGAAAAAAGGTTTATTGACACAAAATTGTAGCGACGTCAGTTCTTTAAATCAGAAATTGTTTATTATGTTTAGAATGGTTTATCAGTAAAATCATGATGAATTAATTGAATGTGGACAGTTAAGTGGCTCTATAAACTTTAAAAAAATCAATTTCTCTTCGCATAAGAAGTTAAAAAAATATCTTAGAATAAGTAAATTCATCAAGCGCACGCAATCTATTGTTAGAAAGAGTTCTTTAAAAAAGATAGTTCAACTAAAGAAAGACAACATAAACCTTGTTCAGGAGTTAGATAAATATCATAGGGATCTAGAATACTATAAAATCTTATATGATGTAGAAACAACTGAACTTAAGGAGAAGATAGACTCCTTAAGTCAAATGTTAACTGACGTGAACCAGAAATACTCTTCTGCCCAAATGCAAATTAATGAGCATATACAAGAGGCAGATTATCTTATTAAGTTGAGCAATGAGAATATGGATCGTTTTGAGTCGCTGACCAATAAATATGTATGTCAGTGTTCAAACAATGACAATGAGCAACCGTCGCCCCATAAGCCTGACTACACAGACATACATAGTGTTAAACCCACTACCACAATTCCAACCAGTAATACTAAATACCTTTCAAAGCAGGAAATAATTGTGTTGTCAGATAATATTGGTCAGGGATTTGGCGCTATGCTCAACAACTTAGGGCTTAAAGTTACTAATGTTTGTACGCCTAACAGTTCATTTAAATATATAATCAAATCACTGGATCATTTCAGCTTTAATAAGAATAATATTGTAATTATATTATATGGGGACAGTTTAAATATAAATAATAAGGATATTGATGTAGGATTAAAAAAAA
>CAJQZN010042106.1:29515-87131 GCA_907164685.1 Colias eurytheme | reverse complement strand
AAGCCCTGAGTAAAAACGTTCTGGGTGTCGTCGATCGTTTGTTTAATGGCGAATACTGCTTTCTGAGCATCGCTGTAATGTTCAGGATTCTGAGTCTCGTGCTCCTGGCGTTGCGGGGGGCCGGGATTCCTCAGATCAATCGGCGCTCGCTTCAAATTGATACTGTCATCATTATTGGGCACATAATCGTTGGAGTTTTCGTCCAATTTCTTCGCGGGTTCTTCAATAACTTTCACAGGGATGCCCAGGGAGTTTCGGAGGTTGTTGTCGACGTCTTTGATCGAGTTGAAGGGGTTGATGAGTTCGGGTTCACTGACTACGTTGTCTAGGTCGACGTCATCGAGGTCATCGATTTTTTTCGGCGGCGCGCTGATGGTGGCGGCGTGTGCGTAGAGCACGCATATAGAGAGCAGCGCGAACAGCCTCATGTCGGACGGACTCTGAGCGGCGAGGCGAGGGAAGTGTACATTTATAGCACAGAGAGCTGACGGCTAACGGTGTACGCATGCAGCCGGTCGGCGCTTCACGCTAAATGTTTTTGTCATTATTTGTGTTATAAACTAGCAGTCGCCGCATCGCTTTTCCTTTTAAAACTGCAACGCTAGTAAAAGTTTTATGCGTGAGTGAAATTATTTATGACGGTGCCATCATTATTGAAAATAGTTCAGTGTCATAACAACATGGTGCTTATACTTTAATCTATGTTTAAGTTTTTATTTACAAACAAATCTTGTTACTGTGATTTGACTTATATTGCAAAAACTTTCAAGTTGAATATTTAGGTATTGTGCTACATTACTCTTGATCCAGATATAAATTACAGTACCTACGGGAAATGTATTTATATTTTTTGGAACTAAAAGTACCTAATTATAGGAACTAAAAGTACACCATTAATGAATTTTAATTTATGATTTAAAATTTTTCAATAGAAAGGCAGATGTTATAAAAACTTGTTTTAATATGTATATTATACACCCACATTGTGTTATTTTCCTTAAGAATACATAAAGGCCAAAATTTTGTGAATTGGTAATTTTGTTATTCAAAGAATTATTATTTTAAGGACCTGGGGACAAATCCTTGAATATCTTTTGAATCATGTAAGTGTTATTAAGGATATTATGGTCATTGAATTGATGTCAATATTATTTATTAACTGCTCATACACTGGTACTTATTTTGTGGCATTTTTTATTAATTATTGGAGGACTATTATTATTTTTCTTGAATTAAAAACGAGATAGATCAAGCCTTCGTAACTGTCCGGAATGAAGTTACATCTATACTAATCTATACTTAATATTATAAAGAGGAAGGGTTTGTAAGTATGTATGTATGTATGTATGGTTTTCACGCATAAACTACTGGACCGTTTTTGATAAAATTTGACACAGATAATCTTTAGACCCTGAGAAAGAACATAGGCCTTTGCCTACCTTTTATTGCGAAATATGAACCACGCGAAGCCGGGGTGGACCGCTATAATGCAATAGTACGAAATCGTATAGATATAATAATTGATCTATTCATTTTAAAATTTAAAGTTATCGAAGAGATTCAAGTCAAAAGATAAAACGTCCTCATATAGATAATGCCCTCTTTATAACTTTATCAATCTTAAAACATTATCATACAAATTAAAATCAAATGGAGTAAATAAACTTTTTCAGTACCAAATCCGGTTTTTTAATAAGTTTATTGACCGCGTCAGAAAGCTCATAAATAAGCCCAATAATGTCCAAAACAAACTAACGATCGTTAAATGTACTTCTTATGATATTTATATTAATTAAATTAAGGAAAGATTTATTTAATTTATTCAACGCAAGTTAAACGTCGATAAGAATTCGTGACATTTTGTATACCGTTATACAAATTTAATAAACATCGAAATGTGATACTGAATTCATTTAAATGATTTTATTATACTAACCTACAAAACACCCTGGTTTCGCTACGGAAAAATACGTTCAACATTATTATGTAGCGCTTTTTTGGAACACAAATCCATACTAATATTTTAAATGCGAAAGTAACTCTGTCTGTCTGTCTGTCTGTTATTCAATCACGCCTAAACAACTGAACCAATTTTCATGAAATTTTGTATGGAGATAATATTTTGATACCCGAGAAAGGACATAGGCTACTTTTTATCCCGGGAAAATGATGTAATCCCGGAAATCCCACGGGAACGGGAACTATGTGGGTTTTTCTTTGACTGCGCGGGCGAAGTCGCGGGCGGAAACCTAGTACAAAATAAATGATACATGTGAAATTTTGACAGTCTGTCCACAGCAACCTATTGGCACAGAATAGGTACTTACAGTTTAATAGTAGTAACCTGTGGTAGTAACGCTACTATTGGGACAAAACTTGATTGAAAATATTTAATTATCCAGGTTTAAACGGAGCTATTAAAACAAAACAAATATTTTAAAAGTTTTTATTTGGAACAGCCTTTAAATGTATTATTTTATCCCATAGAACAATGTTTGATCATAAAAATTAGTACAGTTCGGAGTATTGTTTTGAACTCATAAAATTGAGGGTACACGGAGATAATATTAACAAGTAAAGTAAAGTGCCGTGAGAATGCTGTTTGATCCAAGAGCAGCAGGTCACCGTTTATTATTATCTGTAGAGAAGTGACCTAGACTGATCTGATAGCCACTGGGTCAGCTCTTCTGGCTATCCTATAAGTATAAATATACATAATATTATATCATACAATACGTTGACCACCTCCTTGGTACAGTGGCTAACGCGTTATCATAGAACCACGAGGGTCCTGGGTTTTATGTCGGGTCGATTATCTATGGAGACGAAGAAACAAAAATTCTCGATCTGGCAGGACACAGAAGGCTGACCTGCTTGTCCCTAAAGAAAATATATCAGTGAAACAGATGTATGAATAATGCATCTGCCCAATAAGCCATACCCTACTAGCCATACCCTATTAGCTTATTACAAAAAGATAAAGGTTCTTCACAGTATTTTAACAAGCATCTGTCACTGTGGAATGACCAGTTTCTTCAGTCATATTATATCGCTATTTATGTCATAACGAGATGTGAACCGGTGCAATGCACAGTAAGTTATGTCAGTATATAATTTATTTATAAAGTATCCGGAGACTATTAATTTTAAGTGTTAAATAATTGTGATGAATTAACTATTATAATTATATTTAAAGAGTCGGAGCGTAGTAGTACGACTATTTTTCTGTCAAACATGATGAACTATAGAGTTATTGTAGATTTTAATTTACTTTATCTATTTTTCACTCTTTTCCCTCATAATATCTAGTGAATCAGTTGCATGTTAGATTAGATACTCTAGTGAATTTCTTATCGAACAGGACATCACTACATAGTATAAAACAAAGTCGCTTTCTCTGTCCCTATGTCCCTTTGTATGCTTAAATCTTTAAAACTACCTACGCAACGGATTTTGATGCGGATTTTTTTAATAGATAGAGTGATACAAGAGGAAGGTTTTAGTATATAATTTACTATGTTTTAGACAAACCGGGCGAAGCCACGGGCGGAAAGCTAGTTTTTAATACAGAAAAGAAAAACAAGTAGGTATATAATTAATAAGGATGTGCATTGTGCATGGCAACTAAAAGACCAAATAATATTTGTGCCGATATGGTCGGAATATTGCAAATACATATAATACTTTCAACAGTAGCTTTTTCGAGTTCAACAGCATATTAAAGTTTTTTTAATTACCCAAAGCTAAAAATTTAAAGTAAACGTATACTGGGTGTTTGACCTCTACAGTCCACACAGCCGGTATCTACCGTTATTATTACGCTAAGATGGCGCCAATCACCAATGTCAATGCTATTTCAGGTTATATAATGCGGATTTTTTAAAGTCTTAAGTGTTTTTTTAGTAACTATAGACATTTGATAAACCCATTGAAAAATTAAAGTGAATCGTTTTAGTCTCTCTTCAAAAAGTAACAGTAGAAAAAGCAGCATTTCCCGATATAGGAATAATTTGCAAACCTGCGCTTGCCTGTGTTCCATTGAACTAGAAACATTGAATGAGTGTTCTAAGGGCAATTTTACATGGTCAACACACATTCTGGTCAAATATTATTAGGTAATAGGTATTGGCTATGATATTAAAGTAATATTACTTTAATAACAGCTATATAGAGTTGTGTTTCCGTTTTCTCTAGTATCTAGGTGAACTGTCTTGTGTGCAATAATCAATTGGATATCCTATACTTTACGTAGTGTCTATCTAGGATCGGGACTATTATCTACCCCCTCTACCAACGTTATCTTTATTCTGTAAATAATTCTTATACATATAATTATCTATGTGTATGTTTCTAACCGATGGAAAGAGCATCTTGAACTTTAGAAGTACCTTTAAAGAGAACCATTAAAGTTATTTAAGATAATAAATGAATAATGCATATAAAAAGTCATTATGAACGAACCTTATGCATAGTTAAAAGCCACTTACAATTCTAAACACGTTTTACTCGATGTAACGGGCTGCGCAAATATCGTAATACAATACGAATTATGCACTGTCCTAGATATAATTCCTATGTGGGTGAATCTTTGGCACTTTCATCTCTATTTCCCTTGGTCACGGCATCACGCGTGAACGGCTGGACCGATTTCGATAATTCATATATTGATGTGTTCATTATTGTCAGGAGAAGGATGAAATAAAACCTCAAGATATTTTGACTTCACGGGTTGACAATTTGCGCGAAGACAACTGGACAACGTCTGTTGGGTCAGCTAGTTTATCGATATCGATAGAATGTATTTTGACGATTTTAAAGTCTTCTAAATAAAGTTTAATTTTGAGATGGGTATCGTTTACCTACATGTGTGGGTGGGAAAAAAATTTCAAAAACAACACCATCTTTGATTTTTCTTTGAGTATAACAAGTGAGCTTAATTTTCCTTCGCCAACAAAAGCTTTTCAATATTTTTGTATTTTTTTTTGTCATAATAGTAAGGCTTGTTATCATAAAGACAGTTTAAAAGGAAAATGCTTGCGACTTATTATTATGAAAACATAGATCTTTTATAGACTAGGAAAATGAGTATGAAAAATAACTAAGCATGGATTTACGTAAAAATATATACCTCGCTTTCGGATTTACAGTATCAATACGTATTAAATATAAGAAAAACTTAGAAAGCTTAGTGCTAATTCCATAGTTAAACGGTTACCCATCACGCAAAAATACAATATACTTTCTTAGCTTTCTCTTGTAAGTAATGTTGCGAAAAAATGTATAAATATGAAATACTAGCTTTCCGCCCGCGGATTCGCCCGCGTTTTCAAAGAAAAACCCGTTCCCGTAGGATTTCCGGGATAAAACCTATCCTATGTCCTTTCTCGGATATCGGTTCAGTAGTTAAGGCGTGATTGAGTAACAGACAGACAGACAGAGTTACTTTCGCATTTTTAATATTAGTATGGATTCTATTTTGGCTTTGTGGTTAACTGTTAACAGTTCGCATTGTAATCCAGTATTCAACACATAGCTAAAATTACCTATAATGATAATAGCCGACTATGTAGAGCTCATTTATAAATATTTTTGATGTAGTTGTTATACGAGTGTCCTTTTCTAGTTTCTAGTTTGTTTGCTACTTTTGGTGAAGTTTAAATTCAATAATCCTTATAAACCTACTTACAAATAAAAAATGTCACATTCGTATGAGATCTACATACCTACTATTTTAATACTTAATATCTATGTATAGTGTTTATGTTAAGATATAAGCCAATACTGTTGTATTGGCTTAGTCTTAGGGCAGATTTTTCAATCCTTGGTTAATACTTATTCGTCGAATAACGTATTAAACTACCATTTCAAAAATGTATTCTTTGCCCGTCTTGGACAGTTTACGGGTGACATTTTAATATTATCGTGTAATACTTTATTGGGCGGATAAGTTTTATCCATGGATTGAAAAATCGGCCCTTAGTTGGTTTAATGTTTTATGGGCTTAGCAGGTAAAGGTGGATATTACGTTGTGAAGTTGCTGTCATCATGGTGCTATGGCTGCGGCCTGCGCGTTGCAGTGTTGATATCGCATGTGAAGGGAACTTTGTGGATCTAAACTAATGCTCAAAAAATGTTTACCATGGATATGGGGCTTAATTTACACTTAAATAATGATAATAAAAATTGTAAATAAAGATAACTTTTACAGCTTTTGACGACGCGGTTGGCGCAGTAGTAAAGTAACTGCCTACTGATCCGACGGTCCCGGGTTCGATCCCCGGTCAGGGCAAATATTTGTGTGATGAACTCAATTATTTATTCTTGGGTCTGGGTGTTATTATCTATATATGAATTTATTAAATATTATATTTATCGTCGCCTAGTACCCACAACACAAGCCTTAATTGAGCTTACTGTGGGTCTAGGTCGATTTGTGTAATAATGTCCTATAGGTAATATTTATTCATTTATTTATATTTATTTATTTATTTATTTATATCGAATCTATACCCATTTAGTTATTTTAAGATACATCGTGTTAGTTGAGTGACCCCAAGTCATCGTGTAACGGCATACTGACCGGTTTGCATACACGCCGAGACAGCAAAGGTTGTTTATACACGAGCAATTGCAACGTTGCGTTTTATTCTTAACTATAAAATGCATTGGAATATTATTTATAATTAATACAGGCTTTGAACTGGTGGAATATAATTGTAAGTAAGATATGGAAGTTGTTGGCTATTTGTCTAAGAATTTACTTGCTTCATATTGTTCATTGCACCATGAAGTACTTGGTACGTGGTGCACCGATCAAAAGTAGCTCATGCTATAATCAAACCTATAGATAGTCTTTCTCTGTATTTAGCAAAATATACAGATCTATAAACTGATTTTGAGCGAAAGAGAGTTGCAAATATCAATCTATCAATTACTTACGAGTGTCAATCGAATAAATATTCAGTCCAGTAGGTATACGTAAACCTTGAAAGTCTGTCATATGAAAAATAATAATGTACACTATGTAAGAAAAGCTTTTATTTTCAGCGTTTTTTGGAATATTTTTAAATTCATTGGGCGTTGTAGAAAGCGATAACAGGTAATAAATGGATTTTTTATAATTTATAATAGGATAGGTAACTGATATACGGATAATTTAATATAAAATTAAAAAAAAAATACATGTTCACATATTATATTAATCTAAATTATATTAAATTTAATAAACTAAAAAGCGTAAAAATCATAATAAACTATCTTAAGTATAAAAATGATATAAAATTAAAAAATACAGGCGTTTTTCCTACTGTGTAGGTACCCATACATAGTTTAACAATTATTCCGTTGAACATTTTACACAAATCGCACTAGTTATTTACATTATCATCAAATACTTAATCACAATTACGTCACAATGAACTGATAAAATTACAAAATATAGGTTTATAAACCCTCGGCGGGTACTTCCCTAAATACGAGCGGAATATAAAGATAAGATTAGGTTATGTCCACAATGATAAAACTTTACTAATTTATTATCACATAAAATTCATGAATACACATTTTATTGAAATTAAAAATACGTTCACAACGCTAATATGTACAAAGCCTTAGCAAAAATACATGGCAACGTTACAGTACTATGTTTCTGCAGTCTAAAAATATATTCAACTAGCGGTCCGCCCCGGCTTCGCCCGTGGTACATATTTACGTTTTCTATACATAAAAACCATCCTCGTACTTCAAGGAATATAATAAAAAAAGAATTATCGAAATCGGTTCAGCCGTTCTCGAGTTATGCGCTTACCAACACATTTCGCGATTCATTTTTATATATATATACTAGCGGTCCGCCCCGGCTTCGCCCGTGGTACATATTTACGTTTTCTCTACATAAAAACCATCCTCGTACTTCAAGGAATATAATAAAAAAAGAATTATCGAAATCGGTTCAGCCGTTCTCGAGTTATGCGCTTACCAACACATTTTGCGATTCATTTTTATATATAAGAATATATATAACAAGAACACCTTTGTAGTACTTAGTAATAAGTATTTATACAGAACACAAATATTTGCAGTCAAGGTCTGATTCAACAACATAGACACTGTCAGACCTATCAGAACCAACCAGACGTCTGATTGATTTAGAGTTCACTCAGGTAAATTGTGGGTTTATTCACACAGAACGACGTCGTTTATTGCCAATCCAACAGCATAAAATCATTCCGAATAACGAAGCTGACAACTGAAAAAAAAAAAAATTGAATAAAGTAAAGAATTCCTCAAGAACACTCCATTCTTAATGAAGTTACAATATGGAATTGGAAACCTACCAAGTGATATATTAGACATTGAGACGAATTTACTAGGTTATTTCGCTTGAATGTAATGTATAAATTATAATAATTGATTTATTTATTTTTTACATTCTTTTTGACGTGCTAATCTTATGACGAGCCATAAACTGTTATCCTGAAGTTCCTGATTTTGGGAAAACTACAAATCATATTTCAAAATCGCACTATGCTCCCACCTCAACAATAATAAGCATGATCATGAGCCCTCCAAGGACCAAGCCATACGACTCCAAATACACGGTCACTATCCTATAGCAACCATCGAACGCGTTGGAACTATTGCAAACGTCGTCGATATCATGTGGACAGCATGTTGCTGGCAAACTTGGTAACACGCCAGTTGTATAAGAATCCGGACCTGTTGTCCCGCAACAACTGAACTGTAACAATGTTAAAATATTTGATACGTTTAACGATAACGTTATAGGTAAGTAAGAATAGTTTAGAAACAATTATGGTAATTTACTATGTATTCGGTTTTTATCATCTCAAGATGGCGTGAAAACCGAATATTTCAGTAGAAGAAAAAGGCGTTTCCCCGACTAGGCGAAAGACGCAGGTTAGGATCCCGCCTAATGTTCGATTTTTTTCTACTTCCAAATTTCGCACGAAATTAAAAAAAATTCTGGCTATACATCTGATCTGATGTTTTTATTATGTATATAGAGAAATCTTCCTTATATGTGCTTGTAACATAGTTTTAGGAAATTAGCCACCAATTACTAACCGCTGCCTCCATAGCATGGAAGGATTCCCTCATCTGATTATTATTGAAAGCTTGTCCAAGCCAGTCCAGCACTAGGTCAGCCATTCTGTTCACACTGTTGTATATCACGATCGCTAGGTATATCTTGCCTCCAGCTAGCAGAACCGTGCTCAATGAATACTGAAAATAATGTTCTTTTTATGTTTGTATGGTACGGGAGCTAGCAACGCTTTAAAAAAAGTCATTTTAGTATAGTTGGGTTTTTAATATACTGTTTCTCTTGCTATTTCGGTCAGAGTCCGAACTGTCTGACTGGCGGTAGTGGTTGCGTTTATTAGTGCGCACAGGAAAATATACTTAACTTTAAAGTCATTTATTAACGCGTAATTTTTAATCTTTTGCCTTTAGATAGATCCATCAGACATAAATTTTTTATTGCAAGACGTTTTTTTCGTTGTTAAATCTAAGGTGCCATACGCAATTTTTTATTTCAAAATAATTAAAATGTCATCAAAATAAATGAAATTACATCAACATACGAGTAGGTGTTGTCTCTAAAATCAAAATGTAAAATAGACATGATTTTAAAAGAGCAACTAGATACGTACAGAGCCAGTTCTTCTCCGTAGAAATGTCGTGATGATTCAAAAGTGCTTAGCTACATGAAATCTAATTGAATAAATCTAAGGAATAAATAATTTGTTGGATTTGAGCTTCCCAAGGCTTCTATGTTGACACGATTTTGATTGTCACAATACAATGATTTCATCATGATCAAGTGTGTTTGTTTATTGAAGTGAAACTTCTTTATCGGGGTTGGAAAAAAATTTAGTGTAATATTTTTTCGTTACGCGTGACATTTTTCCGTTACGCGCATCTTTTTCTTTACCCCGTGACCACGCGTGATTCGACGTAATTCTGTAAAGTTGCATATATGCAACTTTTTACGTTTACTTTTATATACTTACTTAAGTACTTTTTACGTTAGGTACTATAGTAAATTATTATTTTGAAAAATAAGGTCATAAAGAAGTTTCACTTCTTACGTGTACACTAGTACACGCACACATTTTTTTTTCTTTTTGTAATCATCAAAGTTTTAAATAATTTCGTTACTTACCACGAGTAACAAAAACCGATTTTCATGAATGGATCCGCAGTACCCAAAACATGATATGATAAGTACTAAAATGCCTATTATAATCACTGATATAGGGATGGCTTCTATGGCGATTGGCATCAAAACTTTTAGTTCAGCTGTATGCACTACCACTGCAGTTCCTAGACCTATAAGAGTGAGTCCGGCAAGCTGAAAAAGTTGAAAAAAAACTGTATTAATGTATCAGAATTTGATCTTATTAAAACTTTACTTTAAAGCAAAAATAAATATAAAGAATCGTTATACAGGTTTTCTGTACATTGTTTGGCTTATTTAATTTTTTATACAAATAATAATTATTTTACATAGAAGGAATAGGTACATAACTTCAACGTAGACTAAAAGTTTTTTGAAAATGAATTTTAGGTTCATGAATTTTTATAAAAATTTGATCTCCATAGTATACTTTAGATCTCTATAGTTTTAACTTTTTTTCTATAATAAGAGAGATGTCAACTATCAAGTTTATTATGACGCTATCAGTAGGTAATTACTTAACATACAAAAAAAAAAACAAATTTACTTCAATAAATTTTTCTAGTTTTCACAGAATTTCCTTCAACCTGTATTCTAAGCTCAACAAATGAATAAAAAGATCAGATAAACTTACCGTATAAATAGAATTTGCACAAAATAAAACGTACCTATTTTGCTAATAAACCCATGTTTGTATATTGTATTATTTTAAGCACAGATAATGGTTTCAGTAATCACTAGTTCGGACTGCTGGTTGCAATGCAAACAGAAAATAAACACTTATCTTGTATCGGGGAATCGTATCGCGATAAGCATTCTGCATTGGTTGATTTATATTTAAAACAAATGTGGATTAAAAATATAGTAAAAATTAATATAAAAATGATGCTTAGAATTACCTAGTCACAAAATTATGTGAGACAAATTATATTCGGAAAAATGGTAGAAAGAAAACCTAGAATATCAGTAAAAAGTAGAAAATATAGTTTCATTCAAATTACTTCCAAAAGCAAGTTAAAAAGACTTGTTGTAAATTATAGGACCTGAGACTCTACCAGAATAAGAGTAAATAAAAATAAAGGTAACCCGGACCGAAAAAATTATTTAAAACTAACAATAAGACCAAGTAGGTATTTGTCTTTATAAGTAAGTATAACTCGAAATACTCGAAAATATGTTTCATTTGTTTAAAAGGTTCTATTAAATCCTGTGATATACTACATACATCTACATAGTATTTAAAAACAATGTCGATTTCTCTGTCCCTATGTCCGTACATGCTTAAATCTTGAAAACTATGCAACGAATTTTGATGCGGTTTTTTAACAGAAAAGTGTACGAGTGATTCGAGAGGAAGGTTTTTGTATAATATAATGTATTTGGTTTTAGACAAAGCGGGCGAAGCCGAAGGCGGAAAGCTAGTAGGTAACGCTTTATTGTAATGGTAAGTAGGTATAATTTTTAACACATGTAAGACTGAAATTTTTCCACATATCTTAAAATCTATGTCCCATTTTTCTTGGAACGATTTCAGTGTAATGCAATTGTAATCTAAACTGTTAATTAACAGCAACCCTTACTATCTGATGTTTTATAATTTAGGTAATAAGATCATATAAAGATATATGTATAGAGGTGAAGGTGAATGCCCGAAACCAGAGATTTCCTATCACTTATCACAGACTTATCTTAAAATTAAACAAATGTCTTTTTAACAAATTTTATTTCAAACGTAACAATCTACAGTATAATATAGGTAATATAACATTAACAAGGTTTATTTTTAACAATATTAAACAGTCTTCGGGCTTCTGATGCAACAGGAGAGCGACATCGCCATAACCATAGCTAGGAACTGTAACAAGTAAGTAATTCTTATGAAAAATGATGTTTTTCTATCAGTCCACTAACAGGATTTCTTATTATTTCCCACCTGATCTAAGGAGGGAAATAATTAAAATCAATTAATGATTAGTTAGAAAAATAATAAGGCAAATTACTAAATTAGCTCTTCCGTGCTCTATGAGATTTTAACAAACATTTATTTTAATCATCTTTCCATCGGACTAATTTTATATTTCGACAGTCGTCACTGTTAATAAATGGATTTGATTTCCAATTTGTAATTTTTAAATCAACATCAACTGTCCTTTAATCTAGACTTTCCCTAAGCCTCAACTTGAACAAAACATCTTCTAATTAGGCGAGAAAAAAAAAGTTACATTCTTCATTAATCATCCTTCATCAATCAAATAAAATATTTAACCTAATTCTGGTCATTCAACTTACCTCAAAAGCAATAACAACAATGAAAGCCATTCCAACATAATGTGCTAACACGCCCAGGGCTTCCAGTAGCACGTCATTACACCCTGGATGAGCATCATCAGCATAACAGGATAGAGCCATATCTCTATCAACTACGATTGGTGTGTCGAAGTCTGGGAGTAAGGTGGCGTTTTTACAGCAAGATGGTGGTAGTCTATCGTAGACGCCGGCATAAGAATCAGGACCTATGGTCCCGCAACACTTGAGCTGTAGTGTGTAAATGGTTAGTTTTGTGGGATATAAAAGTTGGTAAGATATCGTGGAATATATTGTGAGCTGTAACTAGTGTTTGCCGGCGGCTTCGTTCGCGTTTGAAATGTTTTTTTCATTTCATTCAAATCAGCTCAGCCGATTATGTAAGCAGAGGCAAACATACGCAAAAAGCAAAACTTTTACATCACATGCGTAAGTCAAAACGTAATAGAAGTTAGTAATAGCACAAGTTATTACTTGTGCTATTACTAACTTCTATTCTTATCATCATCTTATTAGGTAAGTAGTTAAGTAAAAATAAATACGATTTTTTAAAATATGTATAAATAAACTGCAATAATGCATGAAACTTACGGAAGCTTCCATAGCATGAAAACTTTGCAGGTCGCTATCATTAAAGGCCATTTTCAGCGAATCTACGACCATGTCCCTCAACTCCTCCTGCTCTTGGTTCCTTAGGGTCATTAATCCGTAGATTTGTAGACCAGCTAAGATCAATACTATTGCAGAATACTGCAATTAAAATATCTATTATTTTAGAATATCTAATAAGATATTTTTATCACGTGCTCTATTATTATTTAAAAGCCAAAAATACAACACAGATTTTTTTAGTCCTTACTAATTAATAAGTCTGAAATTGTTTTACTTATTATTTTTAAGGTTACCTTATACCTATATTCAGCAGTAGATAATTCGCTTTAAAGTCACTTAAAGTTTGATAAAAACTTCAAGTATTTTTTTATATAATCCCGAATTTATTTCATTGTTTTTTAACAATAGATATGTATGCAAAATTATCTTTATTTATTTATTACGACTACGATTTATTTATTACGACGATTATTGTTGTTTCCAATATGAGCCATGAGACATGAAATATGAGACAATTTAATATCGGAAAATACTTACAATATAAAGCAAATTCTTCCTCTCGGCACACGCTCCGCACCAACCTAGAGAGCTAACGATTGCTATAACACATCCTAATACTATCGCCAGAATGACTGCGAATTTCAAACTATAAACATCGATTTGAGGACTCGAACTCAGGTGGTAGAGTGCAATCCCACCAACTATTGCAAGACCAGCGCCTATTAACTGTAATGAGAAGAAATCTTTAATTTATGTTTGAATTGTCCAGTTTATTCATATGGTTTTTTATGCTATTGTTTTGGGACTCATAATTTTGTTTTTATGGATATTAATACCTATGTAGTCTGTGGTTCGTATTTTTCTTTGATTTATGAATTCATGTTATAAACGAGGCATTTACTCTCATTTACTACCTCATTTTAAATTTTTTGTACAATATTATATTATTAATTACTAGATTTCCGCCCGCGGCTTCGCCCGCGTTTGCAAAGGAAAACCCGCATAGTTCCCGTTCCCGTGGGATTTCCGGGATAAAAACTATCCTATGTGTTAATCCAAGTTACCCTCTATATGTGTGCTAAATTTCATTGTAATCGGTTCAGTAGTTTTTACGTGAAAGAGTAACAAACATCAATACATCCATACATCCATACATCCTTACAAACTTTCGCCTTTATAATTTGTATATATTAGATTATTGTACAATAATTATTGGTCTTATAAAATAAAATCAAAACGTCGAAAACTATGCTAAAGTTAATTGTACAAATGACGGCCTTATATCTCAAAGCCATTTCTACCAGGCAACCTTCTGGCAAAGGCCATATTACAGTAGCACCTCGTTAAGTCGAACCTCGATAAGTCAAAAACCTCCAAATCTCGAAAAAATGTCTTGTTCCCTTCCCTTCAAACCCGAAAACCTCCGTAACTTGAAATCTTGGCCCTCTGTTAGTCGAAATAATCACCGAGTCCCTCCAAGCCATTTTGGTACATATTTTCACTCTATAACTCGAAAAATTAAGTTTGACCTCTGTATCTCGAACATGGCAACATTTTATTTTACAATCTTTATAACTTGATCATTTGGACTTTAACAACTTGCCGACAGTGCAGTACACTATAATTGTTTCTTAGAAAACATTTTAGGAGTATACGATAATAAATTTATGACTCACGTAAACACGTGTTTGCATTAAGTAGGCATCTGATGACGAAATTATCGATTCAGTAGCTCAGAAAACCGATACTAATGATTGATAGATGACATAGAAGACGTGAATAGTACATGCGCTCCATGCGTTTCCATCAAAGAGGCAAGAACCGCATTGAATACCTTACGAAATTTTATAGAGCAAACCTATATCTCTGAAGAAGAAGAATTTTCTGTTCTTTATAGATCAGACAATGCTAGAGAACAACCAAATTATCTAAAGCAAAAAAAATACTGACTTTTTTAATGCCATATTTTTTATTTTAAAATGATTTGAAATAATGTTGATTTATAATAAATAAAAACATGTTTGTCACCTCTGCAAGTTGAATTTTAATGTACTTTACCTCTCTAACTCAAAATTTATAAGAATAAACCTCAAACTCTTTATGTCGAATCAAAATCCGCCTAAGTCGAAATCCTCCATAAGTTGAAAACTCTATAACTCGAATTTTTTGGCGTCTCCCTTGATATTCGACTTATAGAGGTGCTACTGTATATTTAATTTAGGAATGTCTTACAAATGTTTACTTTATTAAATAAGTGAATATTAAATACTTACAAAGAACAATAAATTAATGCTAACTAAAATGTATCTCACTACGAATTTCCCTAGACAGACACACATGTTTAGAACTAGACTAACTGAACTAAACTATTGCTGCTTCAGTGAGGTATAACACTATCATACAAGGGCACTTCTAATTGTATGCCACTTTAAACTAGATCAATACCTTCCTAGGATAAGTGGGCAGGTGCGTCACTATTTTAAAATAATATAAAATTATTATTTTTATGCTGGTCATCGAATTATTAGAAACTTTCGTTTGTAGGATGATTGCAAACCTACTGGGTAGATTTTTAAACTTTAAAGGTTCCAAACCACAAAAGGAAAAAAGGATACCTTATAGTATCACTTTGTTTTCCGTCTGTCTGAATGTAACAAGCTTAATATCATTCATATCAAATATGTACTCAAGGCTACTGACTACTGTAACTTGAAGCAAGCTTCTAAACTAACGCAATTAAAAATACAGTTGTAATTTTCGACATGCCGGTGAACACATAATCTTGAAATTTATAATGAAACAACGTCTTATAGCAGATCCTAAGCATACAATAAAAAACATTATGTTTGTACGTAACCCTCCATCCGCGAGTCCGACTCGCACTTGGCCGGTTTTACTTTTACTTTGCACGGCGTGAAAACTGAAACATCGCAAGAAAATTTTTCATTCTAATTTAATTATTTGTTTGGGAACGTATATGGGCTGATGATGATGATTTATTTAAAAATAGTAGGTAAAGATGTATTTTATAGCCCTCTAAATCAATCACATCATCTCATTTTTTGTATGTTGATGATAATATTAAAGGCTTTCTTTATTGTTTAAATAAAATTAATATGAAATATTCCGGACGAATCTCCAGGACACAATATAACTAATCAGAATTATCAGGAAATTAAGATAGCAATTGTAATAGGTATTAAAATTATTATTAATTGTTATTTATCTATAAGAACACTTGTAACTTTAATGTATTTGTTTGTCAGAATACTTAGAAACTGAGGTTAAATTTAAATATGGGAAACAAATGAAACCCTTGAGAGCCAATGACACAAAAGTAATACAGCTAATAATTTAATAATTGCATATTGTAACTCCCCAAGAACAATGTCAAACTTCCATACATGTTTGTTACGAAGGAAATGTAGCGTCTATACGAGAATATTATAAAATGTTCAGCATAAGTCTCTGTTACTTTCAAGATTATGAGAACATACCTTATATTTTTAATCCCTACCGTCTTAAATAATGTGAAACTGTATGTATCTTCACGTCTACACCACTGAATCGATTTGGATGAAATTAGTTTAAAGATAGTTTGAGACCTGTTTATCACGATGAACTATGACAATAAAAGAGAAAAGCTTTGATGATTCAGTGGCAGAAGGAGGAGTATGTAGCAGAATCAATTTTCATCATTACTTTTGAGCGAGAATATTGAGAATTGAGTTGGTCCATCTAAAAGTGAGAAGCAAACATCTTGAGCGTCATTTTGCCTTAAAAATTATAAGGAGATATTTTTACTATTTATTTATTATGTGCCTACCTGCTCAAGTGCAATTATTATAAGTTCATTAGTTATTATTATGTCTAGGTAAAGTGTTGTCACAGAATACTTAATATTATGTAGTAGCTAACGCTATTGAAATTACATTGTATATATAATACATAGGAAATACAACAAAAAATACTAACAACTACATAAAAGATTTGAATTACTGCCGTTTTTTAACATTTTCATGAATTGATGGTAATGTATAGTAATAAGTATTTGACATGTATTTGACCTGATAATATTAAAGTTATAATAAAACTAGCGGTCCGCACCGGCTTCGCCCGTGGTACATATGAAAAATAGATGTTGGCCGATTCTCAGACTTACCCGATATGCACAGAAAATTTCATGAGAATCGGTCCACCCGTTTCGGAGGAGTATGCAGATTAACATTGTGACACGAGAATTTTATATATAAGATATACTAGTAGGAATGGTTTAAAATTAGGAAGCAGTGTTCTATCTATATACCTTTATTTAGTAAATTATAATAAAATTTGTGTGGTGTTGGATATTTCAGGAATATAACGAATGTTGGGTGGAAAAAAAAACGACATTATAATTTTTATATTTATTATAATAGTATAATATATGAAAATACACATACTATTTGGTTATTTATGCGTAGTTGTTACAAACATAAGGTAACTAAAATTTAACTTATAAAACAATTTTTTGGGTAGAAGGAACAATCTCATGCATTTGTAAACTTAATAAATAACTTTACTTATTTTTACTTTTTTGTTTTAAACAAAGGAAATCATACTTTTTATTAGGTATACTATACCATACATACAAACACCTTGCTTAGAAATCGACTTTCATTCTTAAAAGAATATAGATAGTTAAAAAAAACTTAAAATACACTTATTTTTTAACAATTTTAAGAAATTGTCACCGAACCTTGATAAGTGTACAAAGTTTGAATTAAAACTGTCCATAGAAAGTGAAAATCGAGTCGGTTACATACAAACGTACAGGTGAAGCTAGAAAAAGCGTAAAAAAAAATGTGTGCGTGTACTAGTGTACACACGTAAGTGAAACTTCTTTATGACCTTATTTTTCAAAAAATAATTTACTATATGCAACTTTACAGAAATAGGTCGAATCACGCGTGGTAGGGATAAGAAAAAGATGGCGCGTAACGGAAAAATGTCACGCGTAACGAAAAAATGTTTCAATAAATTTTTTTTCCAACCCCGATAAAGTAGTTTCACTTCAAAAATTGTAAAAGTAAATCAAAAATGTATACCCGTTCACACTGAGTTTGTCAATCCATGGAATGCAAGTCAGTGGAATACAAAACAAACTTAGCGCGAACGGGCTGAGTTTACTTACGAATAAATATTTTTCTCAATAAAATCGATAAAAACTTGCAAATAAATACTTCGGTGTTAAAAAACGGTAAATAATACAAAACATGGTAACACATAAACTTAAGAATTAAAACTAATGCTAAATTATATTATTGTATAATATAACTAGTAGTGTGTTCTTCTGCTCTGATTGCGCACGTGGTTGGCGAGACAGAGAGCGAAAATAACTGCAACCAACTGAAAAGAAAAAAAAATATTTTGTAAATAAATGTATAGTAATACTAGCGGTCCGCCCCGGCTTCGCCCGTGGTACAAATTTACGTTTTCTCTACATAAGAACCATCCTCGTACTTCAAGGAATATAATAAAAAAGAATTATCGAAATCGGTTCAGCCGTTTAAACGTGATGCCGTGACAACGCGAAATGGGTTTAATTTATATATATATATACAGCCGTACAAATAAACGAGTTATAACATTTTATGCAAAGAATAAACTAAGAATAAGGAAAAATCATACAAATAAACACGAAATAAATGTAACCTAGTATAACTTCGTAATAAGTATTCATACTAATGCTATTCCGTCCTTATTACGGCTACCACCCTAGTATAAGTCTGACATAACCGAGTTATAACATATCTTTTAGTACATTGTGCTGTGTTTTAAAAGTTTTAGAAGCAATTTTCATCAATCTAAATTTGAGATAATAGCAATGAGAGTAATACGAGAAGTAGAAAAAGTTGAGCAAATTAATAATTTCATTACGTACCTATTGAAATGGAAAATTTTGTATGAAATGTCAAAATATACGAAATTATGAAAAACCGTTTTGATATTTATAATGATTTATTTATTTACAACATGCGCCAAACCATACATACATAAAACTTATTTCTAAACTTATCACAATAATATAGGTACACTTTCGTTGAAAATATAAATCTTCTAAGCCTGGAGTTGTATGTTTTGAACTTTTGAGTACCAGTTATTTGGCAACTCTCTATCTCAAGGTGGTTTTGGTGGTGTGGTGGTTATCTTCTGTTCTCCAGATATTGGATAGCGTTATCTGCTTGCATATTTAATGATATATAATTATTTCCAATAAATATTTAAAAAATAAATAAACAGAACATCGTATGATGAAACTTCACAACAAATTCGACAAAGTCAAACGAGCGTCAAAATGACAGCACCAAGGCTTAACCGTAGACAATTTCAATGTTTTTCATAATTTTGTGAATGAATTGCGACGTTGCCGCTTCGCGCCTATTGCATAGCGTGAGCATAGTTACATCGACGTTATTCCAAATTTATTTGTAAGAAATTATGACATCCTTATTCTTTATTTATTCTTATCATATCTATGCATTGCATAAGGTTTGAATAAGCAAGTTTTTATTTGTACGGCTGATAGATTATAAAGCTGAAGAATTTGTTTGCTTGATTGAACATGTTAATCTCATGAAAGGAAGGCTATATATCATCACATTAAGTATAGACCTATAGGAGCAGAGCAATGCATGTAAAACTGCCGGGTGCATAAGTATCAAATAAATAATATTGTTTTATATTACGACTTATAGAATTTGAGACAAATAAAACTTAAAACTTCTGCTACTACATATAACTATAGCTATATTTAATGTATCTTCAGTCTCTTCATCTACATAGTACAAGTTAAGTACCTAATTGTTGACCTCTTGATATTGGAAATTGAAACTACTACCTATAAACCGAGAAGTTGAATTATTATTAATTTGTAGTCTACTTGGAAAAATAAACCATTTGCAAATATACCTCAATAGAGACAACACTGATAGCCACAGCGCCGATAGCCACTCCGAAGGTCTGGAAGAAGTCCTCGACAGCGTTGGAGCAGCCGCTGTAAGCGTTAAGGGCAGTGCAGGGGAGGGACGCACAGCAGGTATCCGGTAGTGAGAAGTTCATGTAAGACGCTGCACCTTGGGGACCGCAGCATTTGAACTGGAATCAAATAATGTTGAATTGTTACTTAGTTTTATAGGATTCAAATGCTTTATAAATGTACATTTTTTTTAACATTTATGTATTGTTTGGTTTAGGTGGTTGGAGAATCCTTTCTTTAATGAACAGTTGTGATAACAATTTTGATATATTTAAATAGGTTTTTAATAGGTTTAAATATATTGAGTGTTTTAAATTCAATATATACTTAATAATAATAATTCAATGGTAAAGGGTTTGAATGAATTAGTTAGGTGTTGAACAATATTTGAACTAGCTTTGGTATCCAGTTGGTATTCCATATGTTGATCATTAATATATTAATATTTAGATATGTGTTATTTGTGTTCTTAGTAAGTTGTGAGTACTTTTCACTCACCGTTCTTTCAATTCCTTGGAATGCCTGTCTATCCTTGTTGAAGGAATCGGTCAACCAGCGCGGAATCTCTTGCACGTAGCTATCCAGGTTCACGAAGATAAGTATAGCCAATGTCAATTTCGCTAGCATCAACACCAACATGAATATTGAGTACTGAAATGGACGTTCAATACAATATAAATATTATGATCACAAATCACAGTTGTGAGCTGAGATTTATTGAATATCAAAAATCAAAATATGAGTTTACACTTTACAGTTTACACCTCTATGGTTTACACTAATTTAGTAATTTATCAAGTTGCAAGACTGTTGACAGTTGACATGTGTTACAGATTATGCAGATTGCAAAATAGTATGAAAATCTGAACATTGTTTCTGATCTGATCATTTAGGAAAAATATAACCGAAAGTGTGAATCGCATTAAGGCTTTGTCAGACAGGACGCGTACTTAGCGCGCGTCAGAGCGTTAAGTTGACGCCGCGATATGACGCTAAGATGTGTTCTACTACCATCGTAGAATACCGTCAAACAGAGCGCCGGCGCTAGCAGTACGCAACGCTCTGTCGTGGCGTTAGGACGCTTTAACGTCGGGTGTTGTATTTTTAAGGCTTTGTCAGATAGGACGCGTATTTTAGCGCTGCGTAGTAGCGCTACAGCGTCCTGTTTTAACGTCGCGCGAGGCTTCGTCAAACAGAACGCTTTAGCGCGCGTTAGGACACAGCAATTGATATTATTAAAGCTGCATGTTGTTTACATAATTATTACTTACGAACAAAACAAGGTACAGCGATATTAACTCCGGAGTCGGAAGAATTTTTTACTTACCAGTTTCATTAATTTCTTCACCGATTTGTGCCCACAATTTTGCCTTCATTGATATACAGTGAAACCTGGTTAAGTGAGACATCAAGGGACCTGCAATGTCGTTTCACTTATAGAGGTATTCCACTTACCCAGTGTCTCAGATATACAGGTATAAATAAATATCTGTCTCATTTACAGAGGGGTGATAACGATTGTAGCTTTCTTTTTGACATTTTTCAAATAAACATCTGTATGATAGTAAAGCGAAACTAAAACTGAAGGTAATTGAAGCTCAAAATTTGTACTTACGTACTTGGAAATACGTGTGGAATTTGTGGGTTGAATAAGAATGAGTAAACAAACAATGTTATCTCAGTTACAGAGGTTTATGCATATAAAATTTACTTGCTGTCTCAGTTATAGAGGTAACTATGATGATAAATCGAAAGAACAAATCCCAGATATAGAGGTTTACCTCGTCCCACTAACAGAGGTAATTCAGTGCCAAAGTGTTGGGACCTCAGCATGAGTTCCAGTTATGGAGGTTTCTCACTTATCCAGGTCCCACTTAACCAAGTTTCACTGTATCTTTATAGTTTATATGAACTATCCTTCGTATTATATAAGCATGGATATTTTCTAACCAATTCTATCAAATTTTCGGTCATTATGCAGTATTTTATTATTATTTTACGCCTATTAACTCCGACGCTAAAATAAAATTTGTAAAAAAATACAACACCCGACGTTAAAGCGTCCTAACGCCGCGACAGAGCGTTGCGTACTGCTAGCGCCGGCGCTGTGTTTGACGGTATTCTACCATGGTAGTAGAACACATCTTAGCGTCATATCGCGGCGTCAACTTAACGCTCTGACGCGCGCTAAGTACGCGTCCTGTCTGACAGAGCCTTTATACAAATTTTATTTTAGCGTCGGAGTTAATAGGCGTAAAATAATAATAAAATACTGCATAATGACCGAAAATTTGATAGAATTGGTTAGAAAATATCCATGCTTATATAATACGAAGGATAGTTCATATAAACTATAAAGATATATCAATGAAGGCAAAATTGTGGGCACAAATCGGAGAAGAAATTAATAAAACTGGTAAGTAAAAAATTCTTCCGACTCCGGAGTTAATATCGCTGTACCTTGTTTTGTTCGTAAGTAATAATTATGTAAACAACATGCAGCTTTAATAATATCAATTGCTGTGTCCTAACGCGCGCTAAAGCGTTCTGTTTGACGAAGCCTCGCGCGACGTTAAAACAGGACGCTGCAGCGCTACTACGCAGCGCTAAAATACGCGTCCTATCTGACAAAGCCTTTATATCTCATTACGCTCCTCGCTCCTCGCTCACGGCGACTTTTGTACTCATGGCTCATGCAGTAGCGAAGCAGTCGCTGGCAGTGCACAATGCACATGCAGTAGGCAGAATGTTACGTCGCGGACGTGTTCTTATTTTTAACTGACTTCAAAAACGGAGGAGGTTCTCAATTAGTCGGAAGTCTGTCTTATTTCGAAATACGATATTACAAGTTTTAAACCCTATATTACACTCACTTCAATTGTTTCGTCACTCTATAAATTACTAAACATATTTTTTAAGGTCTACCTTGGTTTACGACTCGTAAGATTTACTTAACGAATCAGTTTTTGAACAAAATTGTATAGGTAAATCATTAATCAAGGACAGTATACTCACAGTAATGAGCATGCAGTTGTTCTCCTTGATGGCACCACAGCATCCGAAGAAGGCTATCAAGAAGACGACAACACCAAGTACGATGGCCGTAATGGGAGCTAACTGGAAGTTAGCCGACTCGATTGCATCCACTATTTCCGATACTTGGAGCTGCACTGCGATTCCCAAACCAACGAGGGCTAAACCAGCCAACTGTAATAATAAAAATAATAATTTATTTAACGGTTTAACGGTTTCACGGCCGAAATCGATAATCTTATCAAGGATTAGTTAGCTGTTTGTATCAATACTGTCTTTCTCAGAAATCGGATCGCTACATGGGTTGTGACTTTTGGATAAGGATTGATTTTTTAAATTTCTAGAAAGGTGGCCGCTACAAAATCTAAAAGCGATGAGGCATAAACCTAGTTTAAATATTGTGGTATTATGAATTACTGTTCAATATTTGAAAAGCGTATCATTATATTTTGTGTTTATTTGTGTCAATTGGTAGGTACCTATTACAATTATTATTAATATCTGTATTAAATAAAATATGTAGGTGCGTGCCTACGTTTACTCTAATCCATACTAATATTATAAATGCGAAAGTAACTCTGTCTGTCTGTCTGTTACTTAATCACGCCTTAACTACTGAACCAATTTGCATGAAATTTGGTACTTATAAAGATATTTCGATACTCGAGAAAGGACATAGGATAGGTTTTATCCCGGAAATCCTACGGGAACGGGTTTTTCTTTGAAAACGAGGGCGGAGCCGCAGGCGGAAAGCTAGTTATAAATAAATTAAAATATATTATTCATGATTCATCCATTTTCCTACTAGATGGCGTTGCTAGCCATATACAGGGTGTAATCGTTAAGTGTGCACAAGCGATTATTCCGTAACTATTGCAGATATCAAAAAACTTTAAACTGATATCGAAAGTACTTAACCTAATGAGTAAAATGGCCATAATAAATTTTTAAAAATAAAACGAGAAATAACCAAAAATGTTACATTAAACGCTCCCATACAATTTATTTCCCATACATTTTGTATTCATAGTAGATTTTCGAAGTGACGTCCTTATTGTGCAATACAATGAGGAGGTCTATTTACAGTTTCTAAATGAACTTCCCTCCAAATTTGCGAAGTAATTAAAGCAGAAAACCAAAAAAACCAAAAAAAAAGCTAAAATATTTCATATTAAATGTATAGGTTGATCCAAAAGTAGTGATAATTGGGTATTTCCTGTGCACATAAAAATATAAAATAAATGTTTTATGCTTGCTCATGTAATCACTAAGTTATCACAAAAAAATTATATCTACAGGCCACGTTTCCAAGTATTAACATTAATTTTAATGTGAACAGTGCGAGCCAGAATGTTTCCCGACGAAAAGAAGAAACAACGATTCGACATTTAGAGGGTGAATTTCTAAATTTTTAATGAGATCAGGATAATTTTTTGTCACGATTTGTGACCATGGGCGTTACCTGGGTTCACCATGTTTATGCTGAAACCAAGAAACAATCAATGGCCTGGATGCGAGCATCCAAAGTGACGGTGAAGATTTTCAAAGTGAAAATTAGTGGGATAGATTAAAGCCGTAGTTTTTTGGGACGCTGAAGAAATGTGGAATATTTTAAGAAGGTAGCCACTACTACACAGGGCTCTTACTACACAGACCAAATTAAAAGATTGCGGGTAGGTTAGTAAGAAAAAGAGACATGGCAAACTTCGGTCTTGAATGTTGGTTCACCAAGACAACGCACCAGATCACAAAGCGTCAGTTGCGATGGCTGCCAATCAAAAATCGGCATTGAAAATGCTTGAACACCCACCCTGTTTGTAAGATCTAGCTCCTAGTTAATTCTATCTCTTACCTCGGCACAAGAAACACCGTCGATACAAGAAATTTTAAGACGACAGCGAAGTGATGGCCGATTTTGAGGGGTTTTTGTAGATGAAGTCAAAGTTTTTTTTTCTAAGTTAAGGAAAAAAAATATCGAAGTATATTATCTAGTTAGAAGACTATCTAGAGAAATACATAATTATTTTAACTGTAATGACCTTGTTTAATATTGATTATCATTACTTTTGGATCAACCCATGTACATGGGATATTCATATCTCATACTAAATGTATGGGAGGGTTTAAAGTTAATTTTTTAGATATTTCTCGTATTATTTTTAAAAATTTATTATGGCCATTTTACTCATTAGGTTAAGTACTTTCGATATCAGTTTAAAGTTTTTTGATATCTGTAATAGTTACGGAATAATCGCCTGTGCACACTTAACGATTACACCCTGTATACATTATACAAGTTAAATAAAACCTGTTTTTTGTGCTTTGATTCAAAATTAGATTGGATTTTTCCCTATAAAAACCTTTGGAGAGTGACTTTATTCTTATTTCATAAAAACAAAACTTTACAACTTTGTTTGAAGGGACTATTATGCAAAAAAAATAATTTTTCATTCATAAATCTTGATCAGGAGTCATTTTGCAATAATTATGAATATCATTTATACACATTGAGATCATTCTAAATAAACTGTTTCTTTATGCATGCAGACTTTATCTACGCCCTAAAAACAACTATCGGGGTACCTATCTTATCTCATTATCAGCATTGCGACGCACACAAATGCTATTCCTTTACACAACTATTATCGACAATATTGTTTTTCTTTGTAAATATGCCAATATCGTTAGATTCGGAATGATAATGGTATTTCAATTGAAACGGTATTTCTCAGAAGAGTAAAGGATGTTCGATGACGCGATCAGGCTCCCGCACTGGTAAAAAATGTTTTTGACTGATTTCTGCAGTCAAAAATAGTTTTAACCTGTAATAGTCTTTGACTGTAACATATACATTTCCTAGATGATCAATGCCCTAAGTCAAAATCGTTTTTAGTGCAAAGATAACAAGCGATAATACATAGTATCTACACAGCGATACAAGTCGAGCGAGCATGCCGCAGCAGAGACCGGCGCGGCGAGTGTCAGACGCGACTTTAGGGCGTTTCCCGATCAAACAAACCCAACTATACCGGTATACAACGACCTCTTGACCTTCAAATTTCAGCGGAATTATTTGATAATTTTCTTCATTGAATAAACTTATCGATCTTGACTAAGGCCCGGTTTTCCGTCTGCAAGAAAACTTCCGCAAGAAATGTAAACTTAGCTTGCAAGTTTACTTGCAGGTAGGGGGCGTTAGACTTGCAAGCTGCTGTCAGACAGACTGTCGGACATTTCTTGCGGAAGATTTCTTGCAGATGGAAACGCGGCCTAAGGGCGTCGGTCAAAACGGTTTTTGACTGATTTTTGCATTCAAGTGTTTGTAAACTATTATGTTTTATCTGTATCTTATTAGAAACTAATACGATAAATCGGTGAGTTTGTGTGTTTGAGTCATGTTACATGTACTAGTTAAGTACCTACTTTATTATCAAATTAGTTTTCTACTAAAAAAAATAGGTAATATGTAATATTCTCGAAGGGGAGATTAGAGATATCATTCATCCAGAGGAGTACTGCAGACTACTGTTATAATTTTTACGTAAAAGGTGTGATACTACAGTATTATTAAGCCCTTGGTTTAATCCAAATAAAAATCAATCAACGAATACCTATTAATCCTTTTATGTTAACGAAACAATGAATAATTTAGCGATATTTTCAAACCAGTTTTCGGAGAGTATTGTCGAATTAGAAGAATCAACTAGTGATAGATAATATCATAGTAAGTAATATTTTAAATGCGAATGTTGTATGTTGTTTTTTACTCCTTCACGCAAAAACTGGTCAACCGATTTACGTGAAATTTGGCACACACATAGGAATATATTCCATAGAGTTTTCACCCGAAAATCCCAATGGAACTAAGCGGGTTTTACTTCGACTACGCGGGCGAAAAGCTAGTCTTACCAATAATAGTTCAAAATCTGCAAATTATGTTCATTAAAGTTTTGTATTAATAAAAAACATGGCATTGTGTTGATGATTCAAACATGAATCAGTTACCTAGTGGGTGTGAACTGTAAGTATATCGAACTTATTGCACAACAGATTTTCGGGGCACGACACAATAGATTTTCTATTGTGTCTGTGATTCCGGGGACTGATAGATTGTAGGTACCTAGGTACTAGCTTCCCTGACATACGTTGTACCTAGTTACTGCCATATTGTCTTTTTCGTGTTTTCTCACCATAAGTACCTTCCTGGAGCCTTATTAATTTTAATGCCAACAAAATGCCATATCCAAATTGGTTGTGGCATTCTCGAGTTTTAGCAACACATTTTGTGATTCATTTTTATCGTAAACTAGTAATACTAGTGTTTAAATGTATCATGTATAAAATATAAAAAATTTAAACATATAAATGACTGAACTAAATACATAATAATTATATATATACTACCTAGTACAAAACGTTTTACAACACAATGGATATATTATAGCTATTATAGGTTATAATTCCACAACGTATTCTAATGTCATGCTAAGGAATATTCCCATTTTTTGAAACAATTATTCTTATCATCGATAGGTACTTATTATATTATATATCATAATTCATAATATTAGTGCATTTCGTTTTACAGATAAGATTACTGAAGTCTGAAACATTATTATTTAGTAACAAACTTTTTTAAAACTTAGCATAATTAAGTCAAAAGTACCTAAAACTTACCGCAAAGAAAAGATTTGCGAAGAACAAAATATATTTGACAAGGAATTCGCCACAACCCATTTTGATGGTTTTATTTACTTTTTAACGAAAACTTAATAGCGTAGGTACTCGCCGTGTTTCGAATATCAACTGAATAAAAAATGCGGCGGTAACGTGTAGTATCTATTTAGTAATCTGGTAACACTGTCAGTTATCAGTAGATAACAGGTTTAGGCCCTTCGCTCATGGAGCTACTCAAAAATGACTGAACTAATCAGTAATTACGATTACAAACCAGTTACAAATTGTATCTCGCATACAAAGCTACTCAAGTTATAAGGTTTCAGTCACTTGTCAATGTTTGCTCGTTCATTTTTATCATAAAAAACAAAGAAACTCGGGAAACCAGTAGCGTGGAGACCGGCACGACGCGTCGCGCGTGATTTGTTGCTAACGCGTTACTCACCAGTTAGTAACTAGTCGCGTCGTGTGCGAATCTCCATAGAACATGTATGGGCTGTGACGCTCAGGCAACTCGTTAGTAATTTGAGTTTGTGACTAGTTCTTTTTGAGTAGCTCCATGAGCGAAGGGCCTTAGTTCTTCTGGGAACGCGTTGGTCACTGCCAATAAATTATATGAATGATCAATAATTATAAGGGCAAAATTTACGAACGATATTATGACTAATGGTCGGGGTGACGAATAATATTGACAACAGAGATTTGATTCAATAGTTTCCTTGTTTGTGTATTACAGATCTGGGTTTATCTATGGTTAATAATTATTATGTATTAATATTAATACATATTTAGTTATGTTAGTTAGTTATCTAACTTGGATTTTTTTTATGTTTCAATTTTTAATACCAGTAAAATATTATATAATCATATGATAATCATGTGTAACGTGCCGTTTGTTTATAAAATAATGTGTTTTAAAATCTGGCGTGAGTTTTTGAATATAACTGCCCACGCCATTTTGGTTAGCTTTCCCCCTTTCAGCATTTTTCGACCCAGGTGTGCCCTAGACTGGACTGTTAATGCAGAAGGAATCTGATGCTATGTCTAGACATAATGATATATATATTTATAATTAACATATGGTTTTGATAAAACGTGTAAGTTTGCCTGTATCTGTGTCTGTTAGGTTAGGTTAGGTTTTTACGAAACTTGATATAAAAATATTGGTGTTATCAGTCATAAATAAAGATTACTTTTTTTACAAAATTTTCCATTCCATAATTAGATAGGTAGGTAGATAAAAAATAACATAATAATACCTACCATAAAACTGAAAGTTTGCCTGTCTGTTAGGTTGTCACGAAATTTGGTATATAAACATAGACGAAGACTGGGAGTCAAATCATTCATAATTATTAAGTCTACGTATAGAGGAGACACGACGAACAAAATCTGTGAGCCAAGATCGGCGCAGCGGCGAAAAGCTACATGTCTGTGAATTTTTAGCTATTATGTAGTAGATTACAAATAATGATTAAAAAAGTCGTCCTATGAGGATAATTTATGGACTTAAGTATACTAGTTATTTTTTTAATACCTAAATACACAATTTTTGATTCCGTCTTTTTTTTCGTAGTCGATAATTTTTAGTCAAAATGTTAATTAACCTGTTAAAATAACTCATCAGCTTTTGGAAATCGACCCATAAACTTGGAGATGTATCAAAAAAAATGAAGCAAGTCTACAAAAAAATAAAAATTGAATAACATGAAAAATATTATAGATAGACTTCCACCTTTTGAAGTTTATTTTCGATATTTCTTCATGAATATTCAGAATATTACGGGTGGTCACGTCATGTGCATGAGCGACATTGTATAAAAAGTGCCGAAGTGGTGGCAAAACTTTTGGCGATTCGTTTTTATCATTAACTAATATCTAACTAACTAATTTAACATATGTATTATATAAAAAAAATTAAACATATAAGAGATTATTTAGGTATATAATATAGTATATTGTCGCGGCCACACATTGGAGATTTTTGCACCAACGTAACGTTATGCGCCCAATGCACCAATATATGTATCAGTACTTTGACACAATGTAGACATTGCGTCCAATCACTGTCCAATGCCCAATACTAACGCGCTCAGTGTCGGTTTTCGATCGTTCAAAGGAGAGGGGAATGAAAGGGGAGTGCGCGGGGGCATCTTGGACACAATGCCGCGCTCGCGCCACACATATCGTCTCTGTCAGTCGCCTAAAGTGTGCATTTTTGTCATCCACCATCGCCTTTTCTTTCGTTGATTACTTGTCTGATAAAGGTAATAAGCATATGTATTATGTACCTAGTCCGTACGCGTAGGCCGCTAGTGCAAATAAATTATCGTCCATCGTCTTGGCTTCTCTGCTACCACAGTTGGGACTGGCCCAATGAGCTAGTCTGTTTCCATTGATTGGTTACAAAGTTGACATTGAAGCCAATGTATAGTGCAGTAATTTGATCATTTCAAATTATAGCCAATATTGGACGCAAAGTTGAATCCAATGTGAGGCTTAAAAACGTTTTACAACACAACGGATATATTATTGCTATTATAGGTTATGATTATGATATTATTATTATATTATATGTATCTCATCCATAATACTCGGGTACCATCATAAGGAAGGTACCCGGTCCTTTGGAAGGCTTACGTGGGGACACGGATCCAACACGCAGAGGCCCTATAGAGAACTTTACTGTGTTGTGGGACACCAGCCGCAGCCTGCCCATGACTGCACTATAGAGATACAGTCCTAGGCAGTCCGCGGCCGATGTAGGACTATTTCGAGATATGGAAAACAAAATAAACTGGGCTATGGAGTGGGATGTTAAATGGGCCGGTATTTGGGAACTATTGGAAACTATGGCACCTGCCTTTCTACTAAAATAAAGTAAAAATATGTTGGCAGGTGGTGACTCGCCCTCTCACTGTATGGGCCCCCGAAATAAGTCACTGCAAAAGTGCGACAAGGGGGCAACATATTGTGAGCAGCTAAGGGTGGAGAGGCGTCCCTGGACTTTAAACTACGATCACGCGCTCCCTGAGGGTCCAGCATCACGTGCCCACTCGCCACTTACGATTCGCATCCACCCTTCGAGCTAAAAGCTCTCGCGGCTCCACTCTGGCCGGCCGGTTAAGGCAAGCCAGAGGGGGGGTCCTGTCCTCGTCAGGCTTAACTCCGACCGGCCGGTGAAGGCGAGCCGGAGATGAAGACAGGGGCCTCCCCCGGGAGCGCTCGGTTCCCGCGGGGTCGCTACTCCCCGACACCCCGCCACAAGGTGTCCCTGCGGGTTGACTGATTGCACGGGTGGAATATCTATTGTCACGTAAACAATAGACATTCCAACCGTGGGCGATGGGGTCGTCACATCCCTACGCCCTTATATTATATTATTATTATGATTCCACTGCGTATTGTAATGTCTAATGCTAAGGAATATTCCCATTTTTAAGAACGGTTAAAACAATAATTATTCTTATCATCTATAGTTACTTATTATATCATATATACCATAATCTATACTAATATTATAAAGCTGAAGAGTTTGTTTGTTTGAACGCGCTAATCTCGAGAACTACTGGACCGATTTGAAAAATTCTTTCGGTGTTAGATAGCCCATTTATCGAGGAAGGTAGGCTATATTATATCATCATCATAATTAGGAACAAAAACTTTTTAGAAGCATAAAGCCAAAAGTAAAACTTACCGCGAAGAAAAGATTTGCGAAGAACAAAATATATTTGACAAGGGATTGGCAACAACTCATTTTGATGTATTTTATTTACTTTTTAACGAAAACTTATTTGCTTAGGTACTCGCCGTGTTTCGAATATCAACTGAATAAAAAATGAGCCGGTAACGCGTTGTATCTATTTAGTAATCTGGTAACCCTGTCAGTTATCAGCTGTAGATAACAGGTTTAGTTCTTCTGGGAACGCGTTGGTCACTGCTATATGAATGATCAATAATTATAAGGGCAAAATTTACGTACTAGATGATATGACTAATATTGTTGGTAGGTGACGAATACTATTGACAACATAGATTTGTTTCAATAGTTTCCTTGTTTGTGTACAAAACTGGGTATATCTTGGGTTACTAATTACTCAGAATAGTTAATAGTACAGTAATTATTAAGTATTTTAGTGCGTTATGTTAGATATGTAGGTACTAACTAATATATTGGAATTTTATAAGTCTATAATTTTAAAAACAATGTAACTAGTTATACATAAAATATTATATAATAAAAACTCCGTTTCGCCACCAGAGACATCTTTTCTTTGCTATAAACCTCACGGAGCCCGAAACCTTTCCAAGGAATACAAAACCATGGAAATCGGTTCGTGCGTTCTGGAGTTATAGCGTCAGGAAGGAAAACCCGACTTATTTTTATATAGTAGATGTGTTTTAAATCTGGCGTGAAATTTTAAATCTAACCGTCATTTTGGTTAGCCTTTCAGCATTTTTCCGACCCAGGTGTGCCCTAGACTGGACTGATAATGCAGAATCTGATGCTATGTATAGACATAATATAGAATATAGATAGATATTTATAAAAATAACATACCAATGATATTATGATAAAAAGTGTAAGTTAGCCTGTATCTGTGTCTGTTAGGTTAGGTATTCACGAAACTTGTAATAAATTGCATAATATAAAATATATGAAGACTCGGAGTTATCAGTCTTAATTATTTTATATAACTTAGGTACTTAGATTACTTTTTCCAAAATTTTCCATTACATAATAAGATAGATAGAAATAACATGTCAATATCATATACATGGAAGTTTGCCAGTCTGTCTGTATAAACACAGATGAAGACTGGGAGTCAAATATAGATTACTTTCTTCCGAAAATTCTTTTTCAACCCAGTAATGATTGAAAAAGGGGATGAAAAGTTTTGCTTGTGGTTTTGACCGTGAGGGCAACCGCGGGGTAAAGCTATAGTGACAATAAAATTGGCAGAGTTTGTGCATAGCTTCTATCGCGGGCCTTGAGCGCGGGGACCGAATCCAGAAATTTAGTAACGAAAAACCTCACACTCCCCACTCCGAGCGACGGGCGCGGAGGTGTGGCTTGAAGGCATAGCATGCAATAGCTTTACCGCGACAGTCCCCGAGTGCCACACGTCTTTTTTTTTCTAATGAGAAATCACGTGTGGCATAAGTTTTGCCACATGTAAATTACCTATATGGAAGAAGTCGGTATATGAGTCACGCAATTTAAAAAATAATTACAGATAATGTAACATTTTCACGGAAGAAAAAGGGTTAACTTAATCAGCACTTTATCGCTAGATTTAGATAACGATCCTTATTATTTTAAGTTTTTGTGACTAATAATTATATGCTTTTAAAAGATAGATTCCTTTGACTATCATTTATTATCTACTTAGGTGCTATCAACTAGTTAATACCTACAGAGTATTATTTTATCATCCAATTACATACATACAAAAGCGAAGGTATATCGTTTTAGATAGAAATATGTTTATTTGCAGGTATAATATAAATTTGGATTCGATTGACAATTTCCTCAATATCTGGCCATTTTGTTTTCTGTCGCTAGAAAACTACGGGCTTATAATTATTATGGTACTTCGGAAAAATCTTAAAAAACAATAGTTCTGTGTATAATATCAGGTCTGGTATTTTTTTTTACATACTCGACGCCGAGATGGATAACTAAACTAACGAATAAACGAACAAAAATACCATTTTAATAAAACTGAAAAGTCTGAATAAAAACTAAATAGGTAAGTAGCTACTAATGAGGAAATCCGTAGGAGAACCGGAGTCACCGAAATAGCTCGCCAGATTAGCACGTTGAAGTGGCAATGGGCGGGGCACATAGCCCGTAGAACCGATGGCCGTTGGGGCAAAAAGGTTCTGGAATGGAGGCCACGAACTGGTCGACGAAACGTGGGACGACCTCCCACAAGATGGACAGACGACCTGGTCCGAGTGGCAGGGAGCCGCTGGATGCAGGCCGCCGGTGACCGGTCGTACTGGAAATCCTTGAGGGAAGCCTTTGTCCAGCAGTGGACATCCCACGGCTGAAACGAAGACGACGACGAAGTAGTTACTTGACTAGATGCTAAATATCATGACTAAAATACCATAATATATAGATATATCGCAAATAAATTAATAAACTGACAAAAATACCATTTCCATAAAACTGAAATGTCTGAAATAAAAACTAATACTGGATGCTAAATAGTTCAATGAAATTAATGAACCGAAAGGATTTTAAAATAGTTTCAAAATGAATCTTTGTAATTTAGAATTCTGAAATGACTATAGGGTGTTTTTCACTCAAACAGGAAAAAACTAGGTACGTATGTAGTCAGTAAGTAATTACTTAACTAATTAGTAACATTAATTATTAAGGTGAACGTTAAAAATAAATATGTCTTATACGTATATTGTATAATATGTCGTATATATAATGTCTCTCGATGATTATGTACTTAGATTCTCGGTTTAACATCGTGTTTTATTTACAAAAAGCATTCATTTTAGTTATGCAGTTTCTAATATTAATTCAAATTTAATACATTTCCGTTAACATGTGCATTTTGTGCACTATGAAAATATCTGTCTATGTAAAAGTCTAGACAAAAATATTGGGTAACTTTTATTAAAGTTACCAAATTAAATAATATGTAATCAGAGGACAGAAAACCCGCTAAAATTTACACATTAAAACCGGAATACATTAACTATACAACGTCACGAAACAGATTTTCCGCCTCGATACGGATACCAAACTCGTTTTAAATTAAATGTCACACATGGTGAACTTGGACATAATTTTGCATTCCTTTAAAATAACGTGGGTCGGGCGGATAATACAGTTTTTTTAATAGCAAATACGCGTATAACGAGTTTTGTTAACATTTTCATTAAAGTATAATCATATTATAACGCTATGCCGCCCACGGCTTCGCCCGCGTAGTCACAGGGAATTCCCTTGGGAATGAGAAGTTTAACCGCGGTAAAAAGTAGACTATGTCATTTTCTAGCTACGTCTTTAGTCTTTATTATCTCCAGACACAAAAATCATATCCTAGAATTGTTCCGTTGCGATGTGAAAGAAAGACAAGCAAAAAATTTCTTATGTAATTAAAGAGAGTAATGATATTTATAAAATACACTGAAAAATACTAATGTCTCGTTTCTGGGCACGTTGGAAAAAGTGGAAAATAGGTATACAATATTTGACCACTTTATTCTTTGATTAGCGTTAGGTATAAATTGTCGAAATATTTGTAACTTTTTCAAAAATTTAATTAAAAAGAAAATCTCTCCCTATATAGTTACCTATGTGATTTAAACGGAGTTTTGCTCGGCAGAGTAAAGACGAAAATATAATAATTTTATTTACAATAAATAAAAATGCATTTCTCAGGAAGTGGTCTCTACAAATTGGGGAATATTCAACAACATCAGTTCAAGGAGAGCCCACACAGCATACACTACAATAATTGTACGTATATCTACCGGTATTTTTAGAGATCAACTCATTATATCGTTCGATGACTTGTGTTCATGTGTTGCAAACTTTAGTGAGTTAGTGTAAATCAACGCCCGCGAAAGAGCACACGCGTTCGACACACATACAAATTGAATGCCAAGTTGTTTATAACCAAATTAAATTAAATTGTTCTTGCAAACATCACCCAGTACATCTTTATCAAGTGTGGTTTTGATAACATTGTGTTGTGATTAATTTTATATACAAATATTTCAATGGAAAACAAGGAGTCCCCAAAGGAGGCGCAAAAGGTCCCAAAACTTGATATGGCAGATATCGAAAAAGTTTTTGGGAAGCCACCTTCGCCAAATCTCAATGTTAAACCTGATGTTATGATTGAAAATGAGAAGAATCACGGAAAGGACACAGTGAGTAATCAGTTTTGTTGTTGACATTCTAAATTAGGTATTATTTATTTGATTATATTATAAAGATTAGGTATAGTGTTCAAAGTCCAGTTATATTTGTGAATTATTTAAGAAATATTAAACTTAGGTGGTTGAACTCAGTAGTAGCGAATGTTTCCTAAATTTTACTTTTTAAAGGGTTCTTTTAAATAAGGAAACTGAAAATAAAATAATACCTAGATATAAAACAAAACTGAAGTGTCTGGGTATCAGCTTTTCAAATATTGAAACTGAAACTTCAGCTAAAATAAACTTTCCCAAAAACAACAGTGAATGATGAATTTAAATAGGGATAAAACTTTTGTGTAGGTATTTGTATAACCAGTTGGAATAAAAAGGAACATAATGCTTGAGTTCACTATTCCGAAATAATATGACTTATGAGACGTTATTTTTTATAATTATCCTGGTTAATATAGTTTTATTCTGGCTTTTTTCTAGCTACTTTCCTTCTATCTATAAACTTTTTCCATGTTTTTAAATGTCCAGCGCGTAACGAAATGGGAGAATTTTCACGTAAATTAATTTCAACTCGAAATACAGTTGCCTAGTTCCAAGTGATAACAGCAACGAGATAAAATGACCTGCTTGCTTAATTATCTATGTCCTCTAAAAAATATTAATTATGAATTACGAGTGAAGCAGACACGAAGATCATAAATTCAC
This sequence comes from Colias eurytheme, assembly GCA_907164685.1. Classification (NCBI taxonomy): domain Eukaryota; kingdom Metazoa; phylum Arthropoda; class Insecta; order Lepidoptera; family Pieridae; genus Colias; species Colias eurytheme. The sequence goes on along the minus strand of CAJQZN010042106.1, from coordinate 50,676 downwards.
AATTACAAATATCTCAATTGGAAAGTGGATTTCTTGCGAGAAATCGCGGGGAAAAATGGAATCCATTAATATTGTCTCGTACAATGAATACAATTATCACACGTGTTGTTAACGGTTTTTTAATTTTTTTATGAAAATTGTTTTTGGGATAGGTATCTATAATTGCTTTAGAAATTAGAGGGAACTTAGTAAATATGGTAACTACTTAAAAGTTTTCATAATCACTACCTACATAGTAGAAAACAAAGTCGCTTTCTGTCCCTATGTATGCTTAAATCTTTAAAACTAGGTACGCAACGTATTTTGATGCGGTTTTTTTAAATAGATAGAGTGAATGAAGAGGATAGTTTTGGTTTATAAGTATACATATGTACCTATAATTTATTAGGTTTTAGACACAGCGGGCGCAGCTGCGGGCGGAGAGCTATAATTAAGTTCGTGTCATTTTGAAGATGCATAGCAATTTTGAAATGTTTTTTTTTTATTATTTTTAGATGCCTATGTTTCAACAACCTAAATATCCTACTTATAAAGTAGGTATAGTATAAATGTAAAATGGCATTCCATACCATATAAATCCCGTGCATTTTTCAGAATGCAATAATTAATTCATGACTGTAACCGTCGTGACGCCACCGTAAAATCGCTTCATTTTGTGGTTTTACGTCCTTCGGCTTAGATTACGACAATGATTCATTTCGTTTTTTTAAAAGTGGTGAGAAAACAATGCTTTAATTAGTAGCAAGAAGATTTTAAAAATAGTTAGGTTTTAGGTTGGTATTATAAAAAGTTAAAAACTGTACCGATAAAATTCGATTGTATTTTGTTATTTTTCGTATTTTCACTAAAAACACCAACACCAATTAATATTTTCGTTTTGCATGCAATGCACATGCATTGTTCTGTTTTTCTTTACAGCTAGGGTACCTATTAAATATTTTAATTGGACACAACAGTCTGAAAACAATTTTAATTTGCAAGTTAACGAGCTTTTCATTCAGTTATTATTGTTAAAAATCCTGAGCAGCAGGTACTGATAAACATTTCATGATCGTAGTCGTAGGGATCCTAATAAACTTATTTTAGATGAAAATCCTCGACTAAAGTTGTATAACAAAAATTGAATTTTTATGTGTATTAAAATTTATAATCACGTACCTAATAAATTTAAAAATAATAATGGCAAATTATGTAAAAAAGCATTAGGAGAATGGCTAACTAATCGGTCCTTCTACAGTATTAAAGAATTTTTTGATGACGAGAAATAAAATTATAATTGACAAGCTAATTTATATGATATAAGTAATAATTTTGTAATTAACATTTGATAATTTAATTGGACCCATTGTTTTATATACAATTATAAAATTTGCATGCTGTTTTTTAATGACGGCTAAACATGTTGTACCTACTATAAGTAAAAATGTAACATCTAAAAATACCATGTTTAACGTAAATAAAGAATTATGAATTATGAATTTCAGACATAAAAAAAAACTAATAATAGGTAGCTATGTTTTGGTAAATTAAACACTAGTTACGTGTTTAATTTACCAAAACATAGCCTATTGACCAATTTCTTAAGAAAATCTTCCTCTCACCATGCAATTATTGGTAATAATTATCTGACAAAATAATTAAATAACCAACTGCGAAAGTAATTCTGTCTTAAAAAAAAACCTCTTAAATATCTTAAATATCTCTTAATATTCACGCCAGTTTCACTACTACTGAACCAATTTAGATGAATTTGGTACAGGGATACTTTGCGAACCGAGGCAGGGCATAGGATAGTTTTTCTACCGGAAATCGTTTTCCTTTACGTAGGTACTACGCGGGTTTCCTTTCTCTAGGTATATCTATCAAATAGAAAGAAATAGTTTCACCGTAATCTGAGTATTTCCCCCATTTATGTTCTATTTTAATTACTGTTTCTAAGTTGTTACGATTATCGTGATTCAATATAATATAATTATAACGTAAAAACACACGCACGAGTGCTTTTATATGAGTCACGGTTTTCAGTGACCTTAAAAGGACTTGTTACATTTTAAAAAAGAAGTGGTAATGTATGATTGAAAAATACAAGATGAGAATGAACCTCGGTCGTTTTTGGGAAAATTAAAATGGCTGGACCGTGACAACGTTTGTGTGGTAACTCCTTTTAAAATTCGTTTTCCCTCGGAAACGAGATTTTCGCGGGAAATGCTTCAAGATTCAGCCATTCACGCGTGACATATATTAGAGACTAGCTGCTCCGCGCGGTTTCACCCCCGTGACTCCACTCCTGTTGGTGCGTGATGATATATAGCCTATACCCTTCCTCGATAAATGGGCAATCTAACACCGAAAGAATTTTTCAAATCAGACCAGTAGTTCCCGAGATTAGCGCGTTCAAACAAACAAACTCTTCAGCTTTAATATTCCGAGGCTGGCTTTACAATAGTAATTTTTTTATATTATACAATGCATTATTACTTTAACTGGTTATTTCAAATAAGTATTTCGTGGTAAGTAATTATGTATTTATTTCTTCCTGTATCTAAGCGAGTTGTTCCTAATTGTATGAAAATATTAAATACATTATGTAGAGATATCAATTTTGGTTTAATATTTTGAATACCTATTATAAAAATCTTTAATTTTTTTTCTAATTTAACGATTCTCTAATTATATTGTATCTTTACGTTTTAAACTTTAAACTACTCCTACACGTTTTTGTGAGACCATTGACTTCTTATTTTGTTGAACTTGGTGTGTGTTGAACTTGAACCGTATCTATATCGGTATTGTTTATTTTTTTGAACGCGATGATCTCAGGAACGACTGCACTGATTTAAAAAATTCTTACACTGTTGGATAAGTGCCACGTATAGGCTATGATTTATTTATGTATGTGTCGCAGGCGAAGCGAAGGTGTTCTGCTAGTTTTAAACAAACAAAGATAATACTTAAGTCTTTATTTCGTATCCACAGATAAAATATAATAAATAATAGGTACCTACAAAATAATATAGTAAAAATAAAATGTTAAAAAAACAAAACCTAAAAATGGCGCCAAACGAGGTAGACGTAGCGTACTCGGTAGCCATTCAGACACGCTGCAGCAGTCTCTGCGAAAAGTAAGTTGCATATTATGTAACGACATAGAGCCGCAGCAGTAAATTCACAAATCTATAATTACACACTAGAATGATAAATATATAGCGAAGTTCACTTCTACGAAATATATCGTGTTTTCGCGTTGTTATGTTTGGCCCGTTACCAATAAATTTTGTACTGTTCATTAACAACACCTGAGAATTATCCTGTTGGCTGTCTATGAGGCGTTTAACAAATAATATTTAACACTTCATAGTTGCTTTCCTTAGTTTTAGTTTTTATGATAGTACCTACCTAGGTATTACTTTTAATTTGAACAGACGCGTCTGCATCTTTCTTTCTTCTTACATCTTTGTTTTTATAATACAAATTCCTAACTACTTAGTAAAAAAAAATTATCTCAATTTATTTATCATTCGAATTTTCTCAGTGAATTTTCTTATTTATCGTAATATTAAAAAGGTTACAGGTTGTTTTATATGTATGGATTGCTGCGTTGGACGTTGGTACAATGATAAGTCTTTAGCATTTGAACAATGGGTTCCGATTCCCAGTGCAGACATGGCATAATACTTACTTGTGAAAATCATTTTCTAATCCTTAGAATAGCGCGTTCAAAAAACATCGGTTTGTTTAAGAGGAAGTGAACTAGCATTCTACTCTACCAGTTCTTAGCAGGTACTCTACCAGTTTTCAGTACCTACTCTACCAGTTTTTCTAGAGTATAACTGTCTACTCTACCAATGGTCTACTGATGTATAGTAATTAGGATATTTAGTACTCTAACTGTGGTACTCTACCACTCTACTCTACTTTTGCAGCCATTAGTAATTATTCTCTATATTCGTTGTTGCTAAGTTGGGTACATCTACGTGATAATAGACAGGCTTCTAAAAATTTCATAACACAGTTCAATGGAGGTTTAGTAAATAAATTGAAGGCCGTATACAATGGTACGTCATCACTCATCTCACGTAGAGTGCAATGAACTGTATACTCATGCTTAGGGCATGCAGAACCGAGTCCGGTTCCAAGTTTCTGAAACCCGGTTCCAAATCGAGCTCAGAACCGGGTAGAACCGGGTTACCCGGTTCTTTTATAATACTTCGGAAAAAAATACGAAATTAAATAAAAGTAACTGTAAAAGTACCTGATGGTCCTTTTATTTTACGCGGCTTGTGTCTTATTTTATTAAATTAATAGAGAAACAAAATTTCAATACTTCTCTTTATTTATCAGTCTTATAAAAGTACCTTGTTATCATAATATCACATATAAACTTAAACCTTATTCATTAACTGCAAACTGTAAAGCAAAAAACCGGCCAAGTGCGAGTCGGACTCGCGCTCCGAGGGCTCCGAACAAACCTATTTTTTATAATTTTGTAACTTTAAAATTTATGTTTCAATTTTTTTGTATTGGTAATAGGGAAGCGCTTGACCACAATCTCGCCTGATGTTAAGCTGAGATGTGGTCTAAGATGGTACCTGTTCACTCTACGCTTGAAGACCTCCATATTGTACTCGTCGGGGAACACAGACTCAGGAAGCATGTTCCAGTCCCTCGCGGTTCGGATAAAGAATGTGGAACCGAACCGCTTAGTCCGGGTACATGGAAAGTCCACCATATGGCGATGCCTAGAGTCTGTGCGCCTCGACGATCGATGGAAGAACGGGGATGGCGGAACGAGATCGTGCAGTTCCGCTGCGCACTCTCCAAATTGTATCCGATAAAAGACCGATAAGCTGGCCACTCTGCGGCGGTGACCGAGGCTCTGGAGCTTTTTGCCTACTAGGTCATCGTCGTTAATGAGCCTCTTGGCACGCCTCTCTATCGCCTCAAGCTGGTACTTGGCGGAACCGTCCCAGAGGTGAGAGTAGTCCATGCACGATCGGCCTTGTGCTTGATAAAGGTTGAGCAACTGTCCCGGGCTGAAATACTGTCTCACCTTCGCCAGAATTTCAAGCTTTTTTGAGGCTACTTGGGCTTTTATTAAATGATGGAACCAAAGTTCAGAGTAGGCGTTAAGGTGATACCAAGAAGCTCGAGGTGGTCAGTTATCGGCACGGACACACCTAAGAAATTCGGAGTCAGGTGGAATGGACTCCGTTTAGCGGATAATAGATACGCCTGGGTCTTAGACGCATTGAACTTGACCAGATTGGCAATTTTTAATTCTAGCAATTTTTCCTTTATCTGTGATATAAGACGTTATTTTTACCAAATTAAGGCTCTGTGTTCATGATAAGTACCTACCCAGCTGTAGGTTTTGAGTCTCATGCGAATGTCGAAATTTGCGAAAATTTTCAGAATTTACGGCTGTATCTTTTGATGCGTTGGCTTATGAGTTTGACTTTTTCACATAAAAGGGACCGAAGACTTGAGTATTCGATATAAATTTCATCTTGATACCAAAAACAAAAACATGACTGGATCATTATATGAAACAGTAAAATCAACAGCTTTTCAAATTCACGACAAATCTAATAAAAATATTTCTGTAGCCTAATTTTTGTCATTTTCGAAGCATAATTTTTTTTTTGGTAATACAACCGTAGGAAACTTGTAGCATCTAAGGTTAGACAACCAATCAGAGCCACGCTTGAGGCGTGGCACGAAAATTCGCGATGCACGTGAGTCTGACGTTGCCAGATACAATAAATTTGTTAAAATAATGCAGCAAAATATAAACAATACTTTATATTTTAATATTTTAGTCGGAACCGGGAGAACCGGGTTTCATACTATTCAGACCCGGTTCTCAAGATCATCAAAAAACCCGGGTTTACCCGGGTTTTTCGGAACCGGGTAAACCCGGGTGCATGCCCTACTCATGCTGATTTATTGCGAAATTATCTTCCTAGTTGTCAAATAATGATTCCTAGAAACGGGGTATTGTCATTGTTTAAATAGGTTCTTGAAGATTGAGTCTCATTTATTATCTTAAATTATATTATGTGCTTGCTAGGGATAGAGATTCGATCTAGTGTGTTTTCTTACACTTAAAATTTTGTGATATTACGAATAATTAGGAAAAACTATTTTTTTTAGTTAACAATTTTTAATGTTTTTGATTTCAAAGGAAAGTTTCAGTTGATTACCTTTTGATTTTTTGAAGTACTGGTGTAAATTATTTTAATTAGATATATTATTATATCTAGTGATGTAAAAAGTATTATCGTCATACATACTATTTTTACGTCATACATAAGATTTTCCTGTTCTAAGAATGGAATATGTACGTATAACTCCATATTTAGTAAAATCGATAATGAGGAGAATTCTTTTGTATTTGAGGAAAACTCGAACACATAATACTTTAAAAGATACATTATGAGAATTTATCTCGTGGTCGTGAAATGTTGGGGATCAGCCAATAGTTAATTATAAATAAACCCTTTCACTCTTACTTCTGGTTTCAACTTTCCTCAATGAAAATTATGTTTTATCGATGGTGCCAAAAACGACGAGTTTTCCTCACATTCAAAACAAATCGATTGTTTTTTCCCAAGTATTCATATAAAATTATAAATGGGTAACATTTGTGTTTTTGTATGTATGTTTGTAATGTGTTAAAACAATAAATATTTACTAGATGGATTTTAAACATTATTTCACAAAAAAAATTACATTTTTACTGAGAAACAGACTATTATTAATTATATCAAGTAAACTGGCGAAGCCGGGGCAAGCAGCCACTCAATAATTTTCTGTAGGTTAAATACTTTTTAAATTAGTAACAAAAATATCCGCAAACACAGATAATGATTTAGGCGGGCTAATTGATTCGACACTAATAGTGCTAGTACCTTGACCTTCATACTGTATTGTACTTTGTTGTAAACTGGTTTGTCATAGTGTATCTGTGCACTGTGAGCGATAGATGTGTCCATGTCACACGCGATGGAGCGCGCGGAATATCGCATAATTGACATGCGCCCTGTGAGTTTTTGGCATTTTGCTTTTTTTTTCGAATGTTGGCGAAGGGTACTTTAGACTTTAGAGTGTGTAAAAGTGACCGGTCGGGTAGTGAGTGTCCAGCTTTTATTACTTTTGTAAACGATTGTAATAAATGTGGAAGGACGAATAAATACATTACACTGACGATATTATGTTCTAAAATATTATTATTTTCATCAATGAGACTTATGTATTTATGATACATATTTTATTAAGTGGAAAATTAATTATTGATTTCTTAAATGTGTCTGGAAGCGGGATATGGGATATTTAGAACTTTTGTCTAGTCGGGAAAATGATAGATGGTCTAGCCAGACATGAGCTTTCCTTAAAATATTTTATATTTGATAATATTTTTTTCTTTTTCATGTAGTTGAAGTGGTTTTCATTGAACTATAATTATTTGCAAACGTGGAATGGGAAATGACCTCATCTATGAATGTATGACAGTGTAGTACGTACCTACAGATAATCTATATTCTTGTTCGCCACTTATGGATTGGAATTAACATTATTTTATTCTATAAATAAGAAAATATCTTGCTATACAGTTTCCTGTATGCAGTTTTATGGCGTTTTCCTGATTGCTAATTATCATTGTTATGGTTTACCTGAGGTTTTGCAGTTGAACTTTTTTATTGTAGGTATAATTATTTAAGATACAGATCCAAGTACCTAGAGCTTATTCTTTCAGCTCCTTTAATTCAATTTATTCGTATGCAAAAGTTATTAAGCTATTGCATAGCTTTTATCTCAGACTTTGAGCGCGGCGACCGAATGTAAAAATTCCGTAACGATAAAACCTAACACCCCACACTCCAACCAACTGGATGCTATGCAATTGCTTTACCGCGGCAGTCCTCGAGTGCCACACGTATTTTTTTTTTACTTTTAAACTGCAATCAATCAATGAATATTAAATATTCAGCTTGTACAAGAAATAAAATAATATGTAATATTATTGATCAAGCAGAGCGATCTTTCTTTTCTCTAAGTCGCCATCTCTCCTAAAAGATGGCGCTGTGTAGGTATACCAAATTTAGCGCCAATATTCTAATTTTTATCATCTGTCTAGGGTTTTTGGCGGCTTTATTCTAAACTTTACCTTTACACATTACTAAATACAATCTAGATGATAAGTTGTTTGATGACAAATTCATCAGTACATACATCCCATAGAGTAATTCCCTCAATCATACTCAGAACGGATACAAGGCTGTATCACCATGCAATTAGGTTATTAGCACAATATTAATCGTGAGAATCCGTGGCATTCTGTACAATAATTAAATGTCAAATGAGTCATTAATAAAGGGAAAACCCTTTTGTCTTCTCCTATTTTTATTGAACCGCGACCTCTTTTGTTAAACCCCTTAAATTTTGCAATCAGAATTTGTTTTGTTTTTTTTTGGCTCAAAAATATAATAAAATTTAACTAGATATTACAGGTGCTACCTTACTAAAAGACAAGGCAAAGAATCCGTTAAACATCTCGAAATATCTCCAAATGTTAAATGAGATATCGGAAGTAGGTATGTACCTATTTCAAAATTTATAAGCATTTTTGAAAAATTTTTACAGTGAAGAAAATATAAATTGCATGTGCAATGCTATAAATTGACGACGCGGTTGGCGCAGTGGTAATGTAACTGCCTACTGAGCCGACGGTCCCGGGTTCGATCCCCGGTCAGGGCAAATATTTGTGTGATGAACTCAATTATTTGTTCTTGGGTCTGGGTGTTATTATCTATATATGTATTTATTAAATATTATATTTATCGTCGCCTAGTACCCTCAACACAAGCCTTAATTGAGCTTACTGTGGGACTGGGTCGATTTGTGTAATAATGTCCTATAATATTTATTTATTTATTTATTTATTTATAAATAGATAGTATGTATTGCACGCCTCATAAGCGAAGCGTTGAGGTGGGTACTACAGACTACTGTCACTTCGCGCAAAACATCTGATTTTTCAAACTTAAAATGTCTTTATGTATCATACATTGCACTTGTAAGATAATACATACACACACATATTAAGAAAAAACACTATTTTTAACGTTCATGACATTTTTGATGTCATTTTTGTTATTTAAACTAGTTAAAAAACAGTTTAAAAAAGTTCTGTCTTGGACGTCCGTGTGTCTGTATGTGCGGATCCTTTTTCTTGTTAACACGATAGCGACCGAAATACTTTACTAATCGAGTCTTTTTTTTTTACGCTTGAGTATGCTCAGGAATAGAACCCTTTCATTTTTCAGGGTCTGATTCGATGTGGTTTAATTGTTATTAAATAAACAAAAATAATAATTAATAAATATTTATTAAAAAAAAATTATGAGGCGTGCACTTTTGGATTTTCCAAATTATTTATATTTTCTACTACTCTCTTTTCTATTTTAATTTAATTGCATCATAACTATAAAATTTATTGCATTAATTTTTAATTATATAATAATATGTAGTTAATTTGGACAATTTTTTTCAAAATAATTGAAAAACATCATTTGAATAAGCGGATCTACAGAGCGAGCAAGCCTCGCGAAATCATTTTCACTCTATGTGAACAGTAACTGGCTGATTATTAAATATTTACTACGTAAGTTAAACAAACAAACGAGAAAAATGAATCATAATCATATCATAATGGGAAAACCCTGTGTCTTTCTAAAATGCATCAGTCATATTAGATCAAGGTATTGTAGTGGTAACTGACCTAGCATAACAGGAATTTTATTGGAATTTTGCGTCTTTTTTATGGTTTTAGTTGAAAATTTTCTCTTAATATTATGTGTACAAAAATATGCTTTCTTAGAATAAGTTCAAAGATGGAAGACGGTTATTGTATAAATATGCTTTGGCAAATATATTGTTAAGAGCATAGGTAGGTACCTATTGTGTAAATGCACACAAAATCTTGACGAGTACTTTCCCTATTTCAATTTTGTTAGATTTTTTGTAATTTATAGTTCAAAAAAGTATAATAGTACATATTTTGTATTGTTGCAGTACGGCAACAAGCCGAAAGACGCAGAAGCTGTACCTCTATCACAACCTCTTCTGGAGCCTGACAAGCAGCCTCAAACACCACCTCTTGCTGGTATAGTATTTCATTTATAATATTTTACTTATACAGGTTTTAACTAGCAGAAAATTCGTTGTTGTTTAATAATTTATAAGGCCAATTCTTTCTTTACAAAATAATGAATGATACCCGATTTATTTTAACGATGATTTTGGACTTTCATTTCATCGAGACTATTCCTTCATTATATTTAAAATGTAAAGTAACTCTGTCTGTTCATTTTTCACCCCTTAATCACTAAATTGATTTAGGTGAAATTTGGTAATTAATAGTATGAGATAATGAGACCCGAGAAATTCCACGGGAACGGGAACTATGCGGGTTGGCGAAGCCGCGGGCGGGAAGCTTGTATGATATGTACCATGAATCGTAATATCAATGTTTCAAGGAGTAGATATATTTAATATTGGGTAACGTTACGTGTAGGTGGAGCTACCTATACAACATCAAAGATATAATAATAATCATGTACAAAAATAAATCTGATTAAATGCAATAATTCTTGTAAGAAACTCCACGGTCAAGAGGGCATTGCTCTATGAAAACTTTAATAGAGGGCGTTTAGTAGTTGATAATAAAAGTAAACTATAATATGAATATAGATACTATAAACAACATACATATGTGTGCTATACATAGGTATTTAAATATAGCGGGATCGATTTTGATGAATTTCATGCGTCATTATTGCATGTAGAAAATATAGATTCGATTCCAAAAGATGGAGTAAGATCGATAGATGAAAAATAAATTTTTAAAATTATTGATAAAATTATGAATAAATAAATTTTTAAAATATTTATTATTAAGATTGTGAGCTTAATTTTATATGTGTATTAATGATTTTTGTGTATTGTAGAATTTATTATTATATTATTAAAATATTAATAAAAAATATCGTTAAAGATTATTGTTTTAGCTAGTTAGAGAGGTTGTTGACTTAAACCTTTAAAGTAACAGCAGTAATAATCGAAATAAAACACCATAAAGATCACAACAACTATATTAGAACATCAAAGCGACCAACGTAACTCAATATTCGCTCTCCCATTTTTCCCGTTCCAACCGTTCCTTTACCACCTGCTCCACAATCGGAGACAGGTATAACTTGTCCTCCTCAAACTTGGTCCATTGATCCTTCGGCATCAGAACCTTGGCACCAGATAGCTGGATAGCCCTGATCAGCCTGAAGTTCCTCTCGTCCAACACATGAGGAGGGAGACGACGTAACGCCTCCTGGACATCTTCGTTCTCATACAAGCAGTCGTCGCGAAGTAAACCGTATTTATGGAAACCGGCCAGCTCGTAACACCATTTACGAAGCTGCGCGTTTTTGTCGAAAAGAACTTTGGTCACTCTAAATGCCATAATTTGGGAAATTGAATAAGAAGTGTGTGAAGAAGTGAGTAAGCTTGATAGATCCTGTTTGTGTGTCAAATGTCATATTTAATGGTATAGTTTTATAGAGAAATGCATCAAAAAGGTTATCTATAGTAATATTATGAACTGCAGCATCAAGCATTGGTGTACTAATGAGCTGAAGAGATTGTTTTATTTTTTTATCTCAAATATGGTTTGAATTTTAAAAACCATTTTCATAGTCTAGTCCAGTTAGCATAGTCCATTTATCGAGAAAAACATTATAATTCAAATTCAAATTGCTTTATTTGCAGAATGTAGAATTACCAAGATGTTTGTAGATACAGATAATATAGATCCTTAAACATTCTGCTCGTAGTTGAGCGTGCAAATATATTATAAACTACATTAAATACAATATTATATCCCACAACACAGTAGATCCCAATACAGTAGAAGAAAAAAAATTAAAATATATAAGTATTACGTAATTAGTATATTATTATTAGTCTGTGGTATTACCTACTAACTAGCTAGCTATGAAAAATGTTGAAAAGGCGGGAAAAATATTCCTACTGCCTTTGAAGTTATTCATAAGAAGTTCATATGTATGTATTATAAATATAATTAATATTGATAATAATTAAAATTCTCAGGTCCAGAAATAGACGACTTGGAGGACATTCCACCTGCAGACTCCACGCCATACCCTGGCATTGATGATGGTCTTCTGGAGCCAAACGATAAGAAGAACACCGAACATGATAATAATGGTAGGAAAAATTCCTACTTTATTCCTATTAATGATTTATTTCTTACGTTACAATAGGACTGTTCAGTAAATGACAAATGGGAAATTATACAGATTTTTTGGTACATAGTAAAACTAACATTTACTTATATATTTTAATCTATGACTACATATAGGAATAAAAAAAATATTTACTTAAATTGTATTTTATTTTGTTTATAATGCAGTATTGAGTATATTCAAATTAGGTTATCTGACGGAAATTGTGTTTAACCTCATTTGTGATATTGCTCTTGACCGCATAGTTACTTGCATCAATACAAAATATTATACATAAAATACACAATTATATGTATAGTATGTTATCATACTAGCCACAAATATTCTATCAATTTATAATATTTTTTTCATTTATTTGTAAATTCTTCGATACCACTGCACTCGGCACCTGGATATTGATAATAATCATCCCTACGTAAATTTTTTGACCCCTGACTTGCTTAGCAAATTTCATCCAAATAATTTGGTCTACAATACATGTTTGATGTTAATTATTATCATTATTATTTGATTAATTCCAGAAGGAGACGACAAAACAGACCGCGAGGGTTCCCACCACTCGACGAAGGACGATGGGGTCGGCACTGAAGACGGTAAATGGCTCTACACCAGTCAAGACGAGCCCGACTATCCTTACGGTGATTGGTCACGCACGCACACACATGATCTGTCATTTCATTCACTTTTTTTTAATTATGGCAATGAGTGCTTTTTTCAGCGAGCATATTTTTTGCTAGTGTCAAGTTTAAATCCAAGGAATTCCATTTTTAAATTAGAACCAATATTAGAACTGGCCGGTTAGATGTCAAATTTAACTAGCCGATTATAATATTATGCGGAATTCCATTTTTAAATAAGAACTGGCTGGTAATAAGTAGAATTTCTTTTTTGAATTAAAACTGGCCTTTTTATGCCGAAATTAGGCGTCATTAGAAATAACTGTTAGTCACAAGTAGGCAACTGTAGACAAAATTATATGCAGTACGATTTGCATATAAATATTATGTTTTATGAGTTATTAAATTTCATAGTATATTATATGTATATTATGTGTAGTTATTCAAGTATTTGTATATGAATAATAGATAATATGTACTATAATTACACTACATTAATCAATTATGTATTTTCCTTAACACAAAACATACATAATATAATTTAACGAATGAATTAAAATAACTAAATCGATTTATTTCTTCCATTAAAATATCTAGCAAATCTATGCATGAAGTTTTATTAATTACTTATACTAATTATAGTTTCAGAAACATTATTAGTGCATGATGCATGTATGTACATATGACGATGCATATTTACATCAAACGAACATAGAGCCAGAGGAATCTTTCGTGATCTTTTAGTCATTTAGTGTAAACGTAAACTCGCATTTATGTTCAGTATTTTGAACATTGCATTGAATATTTTCGAACGCACTAAGAACAACGAAAGAATGACATAGTGGTTAGAATGAGCATTCGCTCGTTTGATGTAAACGCACCGTTATAATTATATTATACACTTATTCTTATAATATTATCATTTATATATTAAATATTAACATATTAATTATTGATACAATTTTCTAATTTCCCTTAATAATTATGCACTTATGTATAATATTACCTACGCTTTAAAATGCATTTTATCCATTGTAGGTATGTATATTTATTATTTTATTTGTGTATCTACATTATGAACATAAACACTTTTACAGTATTATTAAGTATATGTTAATTATTTTTAAAAGGTCATAAGTAGAATAAAATTCACTAAATATGATTTAGCTATCTCTGTACCAAATTTCATCCAAATCGATTCAGTGGCTGATGTGTGAAGAAGTTACAGACGGACAGAGTTACTTTTGCATTTATAATATTATTTAGAATCTCATTATCTCTTTTTATATTGAATTCTAAGAAATTGGAATGTACGTACCATCTTCAAGATATAGCTAAGCCCTTATCCTGACAAATAATACACATTGATAAATAATTTATATTGAAATGATAAACATCGTATGCACAATGAAGTACCTGCTTAGCATTGAAAGCATGCATTCATTGTTATACTGAGGGTATTCAATGAAAGTACCTAGTCAAGTATTTATTTAGGTCATCTGATTGAAAATATTAAATGATAATTTATGACTAGATTTTTAACTATAGATATTCATTCAATTGTTTGATAAGAACTTTGTTTTGTTATTGGTGATTAATCAAAACATATATTTATCCATCCATCCAGACGGATACAAATCCAGCAAACCAAAAACAATTTAAATGCAAGCTCGATTTTTAAGTGGTGTTTTGCATAGATCCTTACGACCATAATAAAAAAATGTGTTCATTGTTTTTCAGTTTATTTAAAAATTTAATTTGACAGGATAAATTCGCGCTATTTTATCAATAATCGATAGTTTTTTAATAATAAATATTGTCATGTTATTTCAGATGCAGCAAACGGTTTTGGGTATAGATTCGGTATGGACGATCGGCCCATTTCGCCTATGATACCTGGGGTAAGTTTTTTTTTTAATATCCCTATTATAGAATTATTTAACTGTAAGTAGTAAGTATTATTTTCCTTGACATTTTTTTGTTCAACCCAGACAAAGCTTTTCTAATTAACCTTTTTCTAACAGAAAAAATGTACCTACTTAAATTATATTATTCAAACATTATTTAATATTAGACTGGTAAATATAAACTGAAAAAAAAAAACATAGTGATATTTTATTCCAAAAGTTTTACGTTAATTTTTTTTTGCAGTCGATCCCAGATGTCAACACATACCAACAGAAGAAAAATCTAGCTCAAGGCATGATGGACTTGGCCTTATTATCAGCGAATGCTAACCAACTAAGATATGTCCTGGAGTCTGCCTCATCTCATCCATACTACTATCCTAGCTTGACTTTCATCGCTTTAAGTATTGTGTTACAGGTACGTAAAATTTGATGTTTTACCACCGTTGCTAATGGCAACCATACAGAATTTTTTTTCCTTGGCTAAGCAAAATTGCGTGTGTCGATTAAATTAGTATCTATAAATATAACCGAATTTTATACCCTTCTTTATGATTAGTTATCAGTCAGTTCAAGTAACTGAATGTATAAAAATATATCATTCACCTTATCAGAAAATCGTGAATCCTAAAAGTAATCCATACTATAATATTATAAATGCGAAAGTAACTCTGTCTGTCTGTCTGTTACACAATCATACCTAAACTACTGAACCAATTTTCATGAAATTTGGTTTGGAGATATTTTGATACCCAATAAAGGACATAGACTACTTTTTATCCCGGGAAAATGACGCAATCCCGGAAATCCCACGGGAACGGGAACTATGCGGGTTTTTCTTTGACTGCGCGGGCGAAGCCGCGGGCGGAAACCTAGTCCTATATATACCATATACCACAACTGTGAAAAAGTGTTTGTTTGTCTATTTTACGCGTCATAATGGAACTATTTTATTTTATGATTTTTGTATCTGGAGACAGCTGTTTAAGTGCTAGATTCCCACGGAAAGGTCTATTATGTATGTGTAAAATCATATTTATGAGAGATCTTTATTTTATAACCACTATTTTTTTCAGATCGGAGTTGGCGTTGGTTTAATAATGAACAGCCGGTATAATGTTAAGGACGATAAGGACATCTGCAAAGCGGACAAGATAAACAATTTCACAGTTTTGGGCGTATTTCTTGTAACAATAGTCAATGTGTTTATAACTTCATTCAGTGTGGCCTCTCCAACCGCGACGATACCGCAAGCGACAGTTCAACAAGCCGGATAGACTGTGTAGACAAAGCTTAATTCGAATCTCGGTTTGACGTAATTGTCAAAAATGGCGGCAAAATTAAAAATCTATAAGAACTATTGCTTAAAATACTTGCTCCATTACTTAAAATAATTTATAGCAGAAAATTGTTTGTGTGTTCGAAAGGGATCTCTGGAACTCCTGAACCTATTTAAAAAAATTCTTCAACCGTTAGATTTGTTCGTGGTCCCTCTGTCCTATAGGCAGATAAGCTATATTATAATATGTAATACGGGAGAAACCGGAGCGGACTGCTAGTATTTAATAAGGTTGATAAGATGGATTGTCATAATATGTTAAAAGTGTATAGCAGTGAAAGGATGTTCTAACTAGTCGGCAAAAATCAGTGTATGAGGCATTGAAGGAATGTATGGTGCTACTGTTTTATTAAGTTACGGATAATAGTTGGTATTTCTCAAATTCTCAGTTAATTATTTTGAATCTCTAATTAAAAATTACATTACCAAAAAAATTCAGTGCTAATATGCGGATTATCTTGTTTGATAATATCGTCGTTTGGAAATTTAAGCCGATTATCCTGATGCACATTGCACACGCATCTGAATTTGCGATGTAATGTAATTATACTGTAGAAAGTAGAATACGATTGAACTACGAATAAGGACGTCAAAGACCTTTTTAATCAAAAAAAACTTTTGCATTTCGATAAACAGATTATTAATTCGTTTGTACAGGCATGAAAAATAGCCCCGAGTCGACCCTTATCTTAGTTGGATCGTAGTGTTATTTAATAAAAAAATGCTCAATATCGAATATATTTACCTCAAAATCTCAACTGTAAGAATCTTATAATCACTTATGTATTGAACCAGACTGTTTAATTCGCATTTACTATTACATAAGCTAGTGTACTTAAGAATCTCGAATTTGTAAAACATTGTAGCTAAGTAAGATAAGATCTGTATAATATGAATCTAATTTAATATTTTATTACTTAGTTATTGTATTTTTGTAGAGATGAATTTATTTATGAATAAATTTTTTGTAAATACTGCATTGTCTTTTAATTTTATCCTGACCAGAATACACAATTCCGAATATCTGGACTCTGGTGCCATGTATTATGACTTCTTATATCCAGACAGTACCTATACGTCGTGAATTGAACGGCAAATCCATATTATACCATAATTAACCATGGATGGTTATTGCGATCAGAATTGGTCCATTGAAAAGTTACATTTGGGGTCGCATTTTTTAGAGGACGCAATTTTATTTTTTTGATGTGTAGGGGGGGTCAGTGTGAAGCTATCACCAAGTTTGTGGGGTCGCCACCCTTGTCCCACGGCCGCCATCTTGAAAATAGCGGTTGAAATGGTTTTTACGATATATCTCTTAAACTATTTATCTGATAATAAAAAAATGTTAACATTATTCGTTGCAAATTAAATTCTCTACAACTTAGGTTCAGTAACTTTTTGTCGTAGAACTATAAACAAAAAAGTTATAAGCGAAAATGTTCAGAAATTAGAGATGTTTATATTTTTCAATAAAACTTTTTTTTTATAAGTTTACGAAGAAATTATATCAGACCATTTTTGTAGATTGTTTTTCGTAGAACAACTTTTATTTACAACATTTTTTCATTAAGTAAATAGCTAAGGTTTTACAGCCATCCGAAGTGAGTACCCCTACACATCAAAAAAATAAAATTGCGTCCTCTAAAAAACTCAAGGTCAGGCCTAAAAAATGTAACATTTCAATGGATCAAATATGAATTTGCCAGTCATTTCAATTCACTACGTCAACTGTCTGGAAATAAGAGTTTTTAATACGGCTCCTGCAGCTACAGAATTTACAAAAAGGCGTTTAGCTGATCTTCTTATGTTCAGAAAACTTAATTAATTTTTTCTTCATTCATAAGCGATGAAGTTATAAATTGATATATGTATGTAGGTTCTAGGTAGTTATTGAAATGTGATAAGTAGACATAACTTAAATAGGTAAAAATTGTAACCGCACCAAACAACACACTCAATGATATTTCATCTAATGACGATTTACAAGGTGACTGCATTAGTTCATAATGTCTGGGTACATACTATTGCACTTTTTTTGCTCGCGTCTAGACGCACTAGTCCTATAGACCGGGAGATACTGACACAAAATTTCGAGTCATTTGTAACAGGATGGCGGTTCTACAGGGGTCTTAGTACGCAATGACAAAAAGAAAAATGATGGTGTGAACGCTGGTACCGGTGGGTTAGTCGCGTGGGCGTTAGTCGAACTCGTCGGAAAAACAGCGAAAGTCAAACGATTTGTAACACAAAAATTTTAGAATTTACCGATAGCCCATAAAAAAGAAGTAGGCGGTAGTGTCATGCCATACTTTTCCGGTATGACTTACAGCCCGCCATACCGACGCGAATGTGTTGATTTAAAAAAAACAATTATTCAACCATTTGTACCAAGCTAACTTTTGCACAGGTAACCATCGTCGTGCAGCCATTTACGAAAATCGCCATGCCATACTTTTCGGACGATTCCAAATGGTCGCCATACCGCCGAAAATCTGCAAATTTTTTTTATTTTGCCTATCTTTTTGTACCAGTATTGCATTTGGCTTTTTGGAGAGTATTTGATAAAATGTGACCATTATTATATTTGCCATACTTCTAGTAGGGGGGAAAAGTGCTGTCATACTTGAAAAATAAATTTATTATTAATTTATATAAGTGAAGATTTCCAACACCTAGATCTTTGAAATTTTGTATTTATATTCGTTGATCCTCAAACTTACAGGAAAAATAAGTGCCATACTGTTACAAATCGTTTGACTTTCGCTATTTTCCGATGAGTTCGACTAACGCCCACGCGACTAAGCCGCCGGTACCAGCGTTCACACCATCATTTTTCTTTTTGTCATTGCGTACTAAGAACCCTGTAGAACCGCCATCCTGTTACAAATGACTCGAAATTTTGTGTCAGTATCTCCCGGTCTACTACGTCTATAAGATTATAAGATATAGTATTTTCGGTAGGTAAAGGAGTGTACTGATTAGATTTCGTTGATTTTATGACAAATAGCATGGACGAATATAATATTTGTCTATGCTAATGGGTAGTAAGTCAAGTAGTAAGTAATAAATGCTGAATTTGATATTTTTGGTTTTTGTATTCAAATGATAATAAATAATATAAATTTATAAATAAAAAAATTTGATCACGAGGCGGGACTCGAACCCACATCCTTTCGCGCCAAACAAAGAATAATTGCCATTTGTATTATTTTTTCTAAAAACATCACTCAACACTCAAGCCTTGTGGTACGATTTTGTAATAGACAAAATCTCGTAAACTATCTTGTTCATATTCCATCTCCTATTTGAAGGGGTACAATAAATAAAACAACATTTTCAGACTTCAAATGTATTGAATAAAAAACAAATCTAATAAAGGTGGCCATTTCAAAATAATCCATTAATTATAGTATCAGTTGCATGAACGCATCCCCTAAATACAACCCGCGCACGCGTCTCCACTTATATAATATTAAATAATTATAAAATCAAAAGCTAATCGTATGGCAACATTTTAATACCAGTTCAAAACAAATGCCAAAGTGTACGCAAAAATTTTCTATATACGATAAACCTCGTGTCCTGATATTTAAAAAATTGCCATACAAAAAACTTTGAGCATTCCCGATTTACAATTAAATATTAAAAAATCAAGAGCCACTTTCACCATTCCTGATAAACTGCTAGCCAATTTACAATTTTACGACGTATATTCTCAAATTCATTTTAACTGAAAGATAGGCTAAACATACATAATATCTAAAAGTAGTGAAATTGGCTTTAACAAAAAAAAAAATCATACAAACAGATACAATATCGGTATCCTTTTTACAAAAGGTCACATTTGTGACAAAACAGAAGAGATCACGTGCGATTTAACATTTTAGCGAATCTTGAACGCGTAGGTTAATAGAAATTATTAAATAAATATGTATATCCAAAACTCGAATAAAATCACCAAGTTAAATGCTGGGGAACCAATTTTAATTACATTATTGATTCACAGCTGAATCCATATTTTCTAAAATGGTTTGCTATACACAAAGTAATATTTTAATAAAGTATATTCGAATAAAAATGTCTGAGCGGAATCTAAAACTCGAGACGAATATTATTTTATATTAGAGATGCAATTTCATTTTAGACTTAGCGTATTGAAAATTTTATAATCTAAGATCCTAAAGAAGCGCTCGGTTAAATATAATAATCTTTACACGTATAAATTTAATGACTTGTAGAAAAATTCTAACGTTTCAATTAGCATGGGGCCCGTTCCGGGTGGCGATCAGTCGCAGTGACGTCACTAGGCGAGTTCTACATTTTTTTATTATTATAAAGTAGTCCCTAGACGGTAATGCAAGCATGACATGCGTTTACGTGAATTGTCATGCCGCATGAGTGACCTGCCAGCACGTAGTTTGCATGGTCTACTGCAATATATTATTTTGTCTTTGCTGCAATATAATCTTAGGACCACTTTATACGCAATTTGAACACTAATTTCAAGAATGCGTGCACTATTTTCCAAAGTATTGAGTATGGATTTTGTGTAGATTATTGCAATCGGTTCATTTCGTGGTTTGTATTGGGCACGTATAATTATTGTGACGTCACTCGACTGAGCACACATCGCTGCAACGATCCATCGCACTGTAAGTATCAATTTGTAAGTGTGCCCGCGCGACATCGTTGTGTGTGTGTTGTGTAAGTGTGTATGTATTTGGTGTAGGTGTGTGTGTGTGTGTGTAGACATACACAGTGTAGGTAGTTGTGTGTGAAGTGCCAGTATATACGTCTGTACGCGTGCTTGTGTCCATCTTTAAGTGTGTATGTCTTATTGCGTGTTGTGTATGTTTGCGTGTATATGCCTGTTTGCGTATCTATCTGCATGCGATCTATTGTGTGTTTCTGTATCTGTTTGCGTCTGAGTGCTTGTGTCCGTCTTTAAGTGTGTATGTCTTATTGCGTGTTGTGT
>CAJQZN010042106.1:0-28513 GCA_907164685.1 Colias eurytheme | reverse complement strand
AGAGTTTGGCTTTGACCGTTATTGCGCAGAAATCAGAAATTGGGTATCAACGGGCAATTAGCGGGGTGCGGGGCGGGGAAAAGTATTGTGTGCGTTGCGCAGTAATCCCCTCCACCCGAAGGTCAAAGCCAAACTCTCGCCGCGCGATCTGTATATGTTTAAGAATTGGCATCGCTACAATTCTGATGATACTCAACGTTGAAATTGATATTTATTATTTTATGGCATTTAAATGCTTTATAAATATAAATTTATAAAGATTAGAAAAAATATAGAAAAAATTCGATCACGAGGCGGGACTCGAAGCCTGACTAATTCAGCCACTCGTGACCCGCCAGAGCAATCGAATTTATTTTATTCTTTCAGTTTTATAGGTATATTAAGAAGAGCTGGAACGTCAACACATTTACACATTGCACATGTTAGGCCGGGAGATACTGACACAAAATTTCGGGCCATTTGTAACAGGATGGCGGTCTAGAGGGGTCTTAGTACGCAATGACAAAAAGAAAAATGATGGTCAGAACGCTGGTACCGGCGGACTAGTCGCGTGGGCGTTAGTCACACTCGTCGGATAAATAGCGAAAGTCCAACGATTTGTAACACAAAAATTTTAGAATTTACCGATAGCCCTTAAAAAAGATGTAGGCGGTAGTGTCATGCCATACTTTTACGATGTGACTTACAGTCCGCCATACCGACGTGAATGCGTTGATTTAAAAAAAACAATTCAACCATTTGTACCGGGCTCACTTTTGCACAGGTAACCATCGTCGTGCAGCCATTTAATAAAATCGCCATGCCATACTTTTCGGACGATTCCAAATGGTCGCCATACCGCGGAAAAGTAGCGGAAAGCGCGGAAAGCGAAGATTTGTAAATCATTTGACTTTCGCTATTTATCCGACGAGTTCGACTAACGCCCACGCGACTAGTCCGCCGGTACCAGCGTTCTGAGTTCTGACCATCATTTTTCTTTTAGTCATTGCGTAATAAGACCTCTGTAGAACCGCCATTCTGTTACAAATGACCCGAAATTTTGTGTCAGTATCTCCCGGCCTATGTATATGTCATTTTTTGCAATTGTTTATAAATACAGGGTGATGTAATTGGTGTAGTACGAATATCTAAAAATCTATGAAGAATTTTGTGATACAGTAAATGGAAGAATTATAGACTATTTTACAGTATTTAATAAAATCATTTAATTTTTTGTTCATTTTCATTAGAAATGTCAATTTTTCTCACCAAGGTGGAAATTTGGATGATAAGGATCTTGTTAGAGAAATATAAATTTTGACTAAAATCGGCATTTTTTTTTCAAAAATCAAATAACTAATTAATAATCAGAGTTATCACATTATTAAAAAAAATAAGCCAAACTATACACAATTTTTACCTACTTGATGCAATCCTCAAAGATCATGGACATAGTGTATTGCGCCTTCCACCATACCATCCAGAACTCAACCCAATAGAGTTACTATGGGGCATAATTAAAGGGAAAGTAGCATCACAAAATGTGAACTTTAACTTGAAAACTGTGTAAGAATTATTTAGAAAGAAAGCAAATGCTATTAGTCTGGATATGTTTAGTGACGTTTGGAGAAAGACGCGAGAACATGAGGAAAAATATATTCAATTAGAACCAAAAGTAGATAATTACACTGACTCATTTATAATAACATTAAGAAATTCCGACAACGAAACATCGAGTTCTTCGAGCGATGAAAGTGACAGTGAAGTAGAAGATTACGATTATGATTAAATAGATTCTTCTTCTTCTCTATAGATACTGCTTTCTGAATTGGTGGTAAATGTTAAAACTGTTAAACTGTTATGACGATTCAAAAGTGCTTCTATAAGAAGTCTAATTGTATAAATGTTTGAGTTTGAGTTTAAAACCAATAGTGTGAAAATTATACAATAAACATGTAACACATATTTGTTAGCGCGTATTGGTAGGTATTACGTACTTATTACAAATATAATATTTCTTAGATATCTTTACTCGACCAAAGTCAGGAATTTAATTATTATTTGATAATTGAATGATTACAAAAAAAATTAAAATATTATTATTATAAAAGTATTAATAATTATTAATACTTTTATCCAATTGATTATTATTAGAATAAATAATTAACTTCATCAATTGATTTACTTTTAAATTATAATTTTACAGGTAAATTATGAGAGCTTTCATAAGTAATTATATTTGCATATACATATCTACAACGCACCCATTTTACAATTCAAGTCTAAAATGAAACTAGAGTCGCATTTATTTTTGAACATACTGTAAGTGAAATTGCATAAGTGTGAGTACTGTGAACATGCCAGCTTTCCCTAATTGACCGATATGTGTCTGAAGGGACACACCGCGCGCCATCTATTGAGATGATTAACAACCATCTCAACCAATATGAAACACTTTTCAGTGAATACAATATTGTAACGATGGAGCACCACCTTTTTTGTTGAAATTGATATTTATTATTTTATGGCATTTAAATGCTTTATAAATATAAATTTATAAAGAATAGAACAATTCTGATGATACCCAACGTGTTCACACGCAGTCTCACTCGCTCGTAATTCATATCACACTTCCATCTTTTATTTTATTCATATCATTTTGTCAACAAAAAGGACACTTTTATTACTGCGTATTGTATGTATTAAATACAAAAATAACAATTTGCTTGTTTCACAACTTACATAATATAACTCTTCCATAATTGCCACAAGCTTCAATGACCACTTGTCATGATGTGGCCACCATCATACCAAAAATAAAAAAAAAGACGGGTTGCACTCCGGGAGTGCCGGCAGAAGTGAAAACTTGATTATTAACGTTGAGCATGTTTGATATCCATCCATCTTACGCTTTTTCGATCAGGTCACGTGCCCTGACGCGAGTTTAAGATTTTATACCCATTACAGAAAAAAAGCTCAACGCCGCTAAAGAAGTTTTCACTTCAATAATAAAAATAGATAATCACCTTGCATCCTTGCCCGCACTGCGGCCTCGCTAACGTCCACGGTCCAACTGCAATCGTCGTCGTCGTCGTCGTCGCCGCGCTTCTTATCTTTTTCCTTCTTAACGCTCTTGGCGTTCGGCGTCGTGGGCGTTATGGGCGCGTCGCTCTCCTGGAACATACATACAAATTTTTACTTTTTATTCAGATTTTCAGTTCGATTCTGTTTGGCTCGGTCTTGGAAATTGCTTTGTCCTTTATTCTACCAAACTTTAAAGTTCTTCACGTCATATCATATGTTAAAATATAAATAAGGAGGATAATTGGCCAATAATTTCAACATTTGTAAAATGAAGAAGAAAAGAAAGAACCCTTTCTTTCTTTTTTTATTTACCACACAAGAAATAAAATACAGTAAAAATGGTAACCAGTATGGTTCTGTGTAATGGTAATGCCCTATTTTATAATTATTTTTTGTTACCGAGGCACGTAACTGGTCAATAGAGCGATTGATTCTATTTAAATTTGACTCTCCTTTAATGTTACGAGAAGCCAACTATCACCACCTACAATCTCCACCTCATTTAACACAATTTGTGTTCTAATACTAAGTACTCACGGTCTTAGCCTCGCTATCACCATCGTGGTTCCCGTTAGCGGCCGGTCCACTGCGCTTGGACCGCTTGCCGCGGTTGCCCTCCGTCAGCGACGAGCCCTGCAAACGTTTATTTATTTATTTATTTATTTACGGCATATGCCAAACCACACATATATTAAACTTAATTCTAAACTTATATATATTATCACCTGCATGGCAGGGTCCGCAGCGGGCGGGTTCTTCAATATAAACGTGTTGAGCTTGTGTATGAAGTCGAGCTGGCCGTGGTACCCGCACGCCTTGCAGCCCTGCGATATCGTGTTGCGTTTCGTAGACACGATCAGATAACAAATACCCGCGGCCCCATCATTAAAGCGGCTCGACGGAACACAGTGGGGTTTTAGTCGGTAAGAATCCGACATAACCCACGGCTCCTTCCCCAGGGGCCGTGGGTATCTTTGGAAGATTTCCCCACTATAAAAAAGGATAGTAAGATATGCTCGTATTTATTGTCACCTGCATGGCGGGGTCTGCAGCGGGCGGGTTCTTCAATATAAACGTGTTGAGCTTGTGTATGAAGTCGAGCTGTCCGTGGTAGCCGCACGCCTTGCAGCCCTGCGAGATGGTGTTGCGTTTGGTGGACACGATCAGGTCAGTCTCCGGGTTGTCGCACTCGGGGCACAGCACGAACTTGCGGATGAAGCTGTCAACGAATAGAGCATGGATCACACCTTGCCGGAACCGGGAAACAAAACAATATCCACCAAATTCAAATTTATTTATTTGCAGAATGTAGAATTACAAATATATAAATTTATAAAGAATAGAAAAAATTCGATCACGAAGCGGGACTCGAACCCGCATCCTTTCGCGCCAAACCGGGGCGGATGCCTGACCAATTTAGCCACTCGTGACCCGCCAGAGCAATCGAATTTATTCTATTCTTTCAGTTTTATGTGTCTAAGGGACACACCGCGTGCCATCTATTGAGATGATACAGATTACGTTTACATAGATTCTTAAACATTCTGGCTCGTATTTGAGCGTGCAAATATATTATAAATTACAATAAATAATATTATACCACACAACACTTAGACCCCATTACAAAATTATAGTAGAAAAAATGATTATAAATAAAACAAATGTCATTTGAATTTGAATATCCACCAACATTTCAACGTCGAACATACAAAAAGTCTACAACTTTTGGAGCCTTTTCAATACATACAAACAATCTTTCCTCTGTTTAATATTAGTGTAGATCAATTTCAATATACAAGAACAAGATCTTATTAACATTTTTAACAAGATATTTTAACTTACACTAGTAATTCCATTTGACCTTAATGAATATGGAATATGTCTTACCCGTCTAGCAGATCTTGCAACTTAGCCGAATCGTGGCTTCCATTAACTATAAAGCGCTCATTCTTAAAATCGAATTGCGTTTGAGCTCCCAATTCACAGCCAAAATACTTTGTTGGATCTGAAAGAATTGTTTCGATTAATATATTGTCCTTTAGGAAAGAGCAACTACAGTTTCTTGACAGCATTCCGGTAGTCAACAGTGATCATTTTAACGTAACATTTAATATCAAGTTTTAAGTTTCAATTTACTATCGCAATTGAGCAACATTGAGAAAATTATTTTATTTCGATTTTAAGGGTTCTCAATTACTTTTATCTTTCGAGTTCAGCAGGGTTAGAATATTTACTTAGACACATGGCTCGAAACATTTCGCTTAAATTTGGCCATTTGAAAGTTATCAATGACTGACAGATTGCCAGATGACCAATTAAAATTAAGCGAATCGATCGTTCATGCCGTTTATTATAAGTGACAAAACCCTGCATGCAGTTCTTTCGACTGCACGACTGGGTGAACCAATTATATAAAATTTCTCTATATTTTGTGATCACACTCACAGTGGCCAGTCTAAAAATATCTAAAATACAATATCACAATATATGTGACAAGTGACAACCCTGCGCCTCGCGAGTTTAGGTACCGTGCGCTCTTAAACGGCGGGAGTTGGCCAACTTCTCTCTTTTAACTATGCTTATGCCCGTTTTCACCAACAACCCGTAAAATTTAAGTGACACCTAAGTCAGTTTAGGGGATACCTAACGTAAAATTTGCTTTCACCGACGGATAAGTGTCACTTATATCGTTAGGTAGCCCTTAAAATTTAGGGGGTGAATATTCGATGCCCTAAGTAGCATCCCCACACTGAACGTCACTTAACTAGGGGTCTCTTATTTAGGTGACCCTTATGATGGTGAAACAGAATTTAGGTTAGGTAGTGATTTGAAGGGTCCCTTAAAATAAGGAACCCTTACTTAGGGAGACTATTTAGGGGTTACTGGTGAAATCGGGCATTATACTTTGTACGACACTCACACGTAGCCGGTCTGCCCAACGCCTTGGCCACCTCGGGCATGTTGACGATGACCGTCTTGATGCCGTTCCCCTTGCCCTCCACCTTGGCGCAGATGCGCGGCATCTTGTAGCGGTAGAACGCGTCCGCCACGTTGCGGTTCACGTTCACGGACCCCATGGTTGATTATTGCTATTTACTCTCACTTATATAATGGTAACACTAACTAATTATTCCAGGGGTGGTTTTTTTTTGACACTGGATCTGGAAAAAAAACATTCGTTTTAACAATGTAACTAGCAGTGTCATCTTTGGTAAATGAATGATTAGGAATTGATTGTCGAATGATTTACTAACTACAAGTTCACATAAGAAACACATTAAAAATTAATGTGTCTCTTGAATTAATAAAAATACCCAAATAAATCATGGAAAACAGTAAAAAAAATATCTACTCGCTATAGGAACACGATTTGAATCAATATAACTATAATAGTGCTGCTATAGTATTACTGCAGTGCTTTACAAAAATAACAAAAAATCTGATGACCAGCGCGCACCGGGGTGTGTTGTCATATCGATCTTGGAATCAGTAAATATATAAAAGCGTTTGTAGGCGGTTGATGTACTATGTGGCAAAGAAAATAATAATAATTAAAGCAACCAAAATAAAATATTTGCCTATTTTTGTAACCTAATTATACCTTAATTAATTATAGGGTGAATAGTGTCTGACGATTTGTGTGTACAAGACACAATATGATACTGTGTGAATTCTATCTAAGTGACTACTTGTTCAACTAAAGGTCAACTATCTACAACAATAAGGTACTTCCCAGATTTACACGCGACTATGTAATCTCTCTACAAGTGACTACGTAGTATACATATATATCAAAATCTAACTATGTCGTCTCTCTGGGAGCGACTACAAAGAACTTACATAGTCTATCTATTAGCAAATACGTGCGACCACGCAGTCTCTCTACTTGCGACTTCTAAAAGTCACTATGTGCAACTACCCAGTCTTTTTACAAGTGACTACATAGTCTCTACACGTGACTAGCCACATTACAGTTTCACCACAGGTGACTAGGTAGTATCTACAAGTGACTACGTAGCTATCCCAAGTGACTATGCATCTTCCCCAAGTGACTACCTACGATAACATAGTTTCACTACAAGTGACTACGATTACAGTTCCACTACAGGTGACTACGTAGTGTCTACAAGTGACTATGCAGCTATCCCGAGTGACTATGCTGACCTAGGGACGGCCACTCACCGGCAGCGTGTTCGCGCGAGCTGCTCGCGTCTACAGCGGCATGCGGGCCGAGTGCACCCGCGGCGCGCGCCAGTCACGTTTGCCGCAGCGGCAGCAGCTTCCGATGTCTGTTACTGCAAAACTTTGTTCTTCTGCAACATATAGCGTCGCGGCTACTCGACGCAACCGGCGATAACCCGCGCGTTTTACTACTTTACAACCTTTTTTTCTACTTTTTTTTTATCTCAAACGATCTTTAGCATATAGAAGTTTTGGAATATCGAACCATAATTATTATTTTGAAATCGTGATTCGTGTAGAATAAAAGTTTGATAACATTCTTATCAGCAGCAACACTTTAACGGTTTATTTTATTTTTATATAAATTTTTATTCGAATTATTTCGTCATAAAACCCGCAACTGCACTTTATCGAGTTGCCATTATTAATAATTGCTACCGGTAAGATAAGAAGGAGAAAAACATGTAGATGTAGAGGGGTCAACTTCTAATGATAATTTCGTAGCTGTTTGGAGTGGGTGGGAGCTATAAACCATATGGACATGTTCTGCTTACGTATCTAACCTGCGGGCGGTATTGCTCGTTATGTGAAGCGTCATGCACGCTCGTCGACAGCCGGCCTTGCTCGCGACGACACACCGACCACTCTCCTCGCACTGTACTGTAGTCTCTGCAACGAGATAACACATATCGGTCAATAGTAAACCTAATTAGGTTGGTGACAGCCTAATTCTCGTTCAATCTAGGTACTAAGAATTCATACATTTCTGTTAAAAAACAATAGGGCAATTTGAACTTGTGTGCCATTATTGATCAAAATGTCTAGTTTGTAAGGATTTACTCATCATTATTTACTAAAAATATTAAAATGAAATAGTGTAAGTAGTAGCTTTATCTATTTCAAGTTTGGTAACCATTTTATCACTCTCCAAATTGACGTAATCATAATAATACCCGCAAATAGAAGTTATCACGATTTATTACTTTTAGAGCTGATTTTTCAATCCTCGGTTAAAACTTATTCGTCGAATAATGTATAAAACTACCATTTTAAAAACGTATTCTAATTGCCCGTATTTGACAGTTTACGTGACATTTTAATATTATCGTGTAATACTTTATTGGACGGATAAGTTTTATCCAAGCATTGAAAAATCGGCCCTTATACGAATAAGCCAATATGTAAACGTTTGTAAATTGTTTTGGTTCATCAAAATTGTTACACTATAAGCGTCTCTTCTTTTTACTTGGATCTTAAATTTTCATCATATCATATCTGGTATAAAACCTAAAAATTATGTTTGATAACAATTACCTAGATACAATAGAACATTAAATCTAGCATATCATCTCACATGTTTTCCATTAAATTTAATTTGTACGGCTTCATTTTACAACGCTGTATTCGTCGTGCTTCCCCGATAACATATAATTTTAGTGAGCGTTCTATTCTATAGCCACGCTTAATCTGCTTTAATATACGATGCAAGCAAACGTCGCGTACCTCGTACGTATCAAATGTCAGGGCCACGTGAACGCGCCAAAATATTAACACGGACTTACTAGGTAGTTACTTAAAATCCACTCCGTCACTATCGCTCACGCATGTCGCAAGTGGTCAATTTAAACTGGCCATGAAAAACCTTAACTTGAAGTTCACAACAACACCACGTGTAACTACCATATCGATAAGCATACAGGCAATTCGGCGCTTAATCCAAAACCGGTAAAATTGAAATTGCCGTGAAAAAAATCGCAAACACATCGGCGAAGATTGCGCACATAACAGCGTCCTTGGAACGCGTGTGTTTCATTGGCCAATGTGAATGTACAACACACACACATGTAGTGGTATTGTCGTAAAATGGTATATTACTTTCGGTTGCCGCATTCAGAGTTGAAGATTTATATCTTCCGCATACAGTATGTGTAGCTAATGCTGTGTTACACTTCGTTAGTATGTTGGGTGTAGATTACGAGTCTGGTGTACTGTAAATGATTCCTTTGAACATTGTACGGATTAACTAAACCAAGTTGAAATGTGAGCAGAGCATACGTAAGCAGTATTCTAACATGGAGGCGGATAATGTAGTGTAAATTGCTTCAATGACGTCAGTATACGCCGAGCTTTTTATGAGCAAAAACGTCACCGACACCGTGATAATATGACGAGTAAATGGAAGGAGCTTGATAGTTGATACAAAACAAGCCTTGCCTTAATTTATGAATGAAATGTTTTCAACTAGGAGGAGAGCTGTTTTATTTAGACATTAATTAAGTACATCTACGTCAGGTCAGAGTAACTATCATATAAAACTACATACATATTTTCAAGAGGCCACCTATCGAGTAACTATCATATAAAACTACATACATATTTTCAAGAGGCCACCTATCGCCGATTGTGATAAAAAAGAAAATAGTTTCTCGGATAACAGGGGTTAAGTTTAAACTTTAAATACAAAGAACACTCGAGCGGAGTGGTGACATGATGACCTCGCGTCTAGGGGTTGCCGCAATGCGGTCACATTGCCTATTTTGCGACAAAACGTTAAATAAACGGCCAATGCAGGGGTCCCACTACTTTGTATGCAGCGCTCATGATACAGATTATTTTAACATGTCGGGACTCGGGAGCGAGTAATACACGTTGAAAAACCGGTAATCCAACGTTTATTCGATTAAATTGTAGAATCTATAGAAGTCTTTTATTATTTTAAGAAGAAATGTTATACATATTTAACTTTTTAACCATTGATACATTTCCATTTAATATAACTCAATTACTAAGTTACTAAAAAGGCTAAAATGATCGCCTATCACCAACTACACACGTAAATTGGAATAGCTTCTTAATTGTAACATTGCACTCTATCACACTACGAGCATCATCAAAACATACAATCATCATTCATTCAGTGTTTATTATTGTTATTGTGTAGTATTCTTTTATCAATCTTTCATTCACGGTCGTCGTCAGACGACACTTTGTGAGTAGGTGTCGTATGACGGTGACCAAACGTAGTGTGTACCTACAATATCCGCTCGTTTCCCAAACATCTCATTACTACAGTGCATTCCAACTATGTATGCAACACTATCCGACGTATTACATACAATTATACAACAACATTGCTACAGGAAGTCTCCGCACTCCGCAGTGGTAAAACAATGCAACTGTGATCTTGTTGCAGAATTCCATTGATGCCATACTTTTCATTATTTCATAGTACACGTTAGGGACTTGTTTGCATATCAGACTACAGTAACGTTCACTAAAATGTGTCTTAATTAAGCTTTGACTTTCTTTTCTTAATTTCAAAGTTCTAAACTCTAAAGAGAATGAGATAATATATTACAAGTTAGTACCTAACGTTTATTTTATTCATATAAAAAATAACGCTCTATTTAAAAGTTATACATATGTACTAGTATATGATATAAATAAAGAGCAGTCAAACTATAAAAATATACTGTACAATCTACTCACTATCGTTACACTCTTTATCTATTTGTGATGCAAAGCTTTTTATAACATTTTTTACATTGATAATAGTTTGAATATTTTGTAATACCTACATTACACAATTTAACTACTGTAGAAGCAAGTAAAACGTGTGCTATTAACTACTGTAATATTATAAATGCGAAAGTTTGTGAGGATGGATGGATGGATGGATGGATGGAAGGATGTTTGTTATTTTTTCGTAAAAACGACTGAACCGATACCAATGAAATTTGGTATATAGGTAACTGAAGACCGAGAAAAAGACATCTAAGGCTACTTTTTATCCCGGAAATCCTACAGGAACGGGACTATGCTGGTTTCTTTGAAACCTCGGACAAAGCAGCGGTCGGAAATCTAGTCTTTAATAAATAGCTGACAAATCCCAGTTTTGCGAAATATGTGGTTTTACTACTATAATCAGATTTTCGGCTATTTTCCATCTTCAACCAAGTCGATGTCATCATTGTCTACCGATATTAACTTTACGAGTACACCACTCCAACATCCGGCCCACTCCTGCCATCGGCTTCCGTTAGATACACATTATTGACAATACACGGCTTGCTTATAATTTCCATTGTCAGCGTACGAACAATATACATAATATGTACCACTTTTGTTAACTGTGTGTGTTGTAGGCTCAAAACATGTTATTGTTGACATTTAACCGACTGAATTCTGAATAGGAATCGTGCAAATGCGCATGAAATTAAGCCTAAAGAGAAAGGTTTACCTTAAAGCCCAAATTCATATTGTATTATTTGTTGCCACGATATGCGTTACAGTACCTACGCAAGTCGCAATGTTGGTACAAGACCACAACCAAAAACAAATAAACAGAAAACAGAAGTCAAATTGAATGTAAGTAAAGCATCTATCAATTTTCCTTGCTCCAAAGATTCTCCGGAGAACTCTCCATGCTCCCAATCATTTATTTGCGAAACTTATCGTACGACAAGCATCGTCTATAAAACTATTGAAGCATTACTTCGCTATCGCTCCTACTATCGGTCTCTCAAAGATAACGAGTCGCGAATCGTGATCGACAGCAGCAGCGACATCGACACCACGGGTGACGGGGCGACCGCGACGCGTCACACGAGTCAAGATCCACGCGCTTCATTAGCATCACCTAATTGCCCTTTTTACACGTCTACCAACGCAGGTAAACGGGATAGCGACTTTAAAACAATCGCCAAATACAGTAGCAGTTACAAGTTTTCCCTGATTTTGAACGTGTTGACCAGGGATTAGAAAAAAACCCCACTTTTGAATAGTGTAACTTTTCTGTCATAGATGTATAAAAATAACATTTGCGTAAGTATAAATAAGCGCCATACAGTCGATATCCAATATTTGAGTATAAAGAACTTCTTCAACCACATTTAAAAACGGCTAGACTCTAATGTATGCAACACGCGACATGCGATAACAAATATTACCGTTACTAAAGAAATCACATCTGACATCACCACGAATCGATTTCACGCTAATCAATTATAGTGGAAATATTATTTGCTGCTTTTTTTATTAAAAACCGTTCCGATAACGCGAACGTAAATAAAACAATACGAGACAACGCTAAATATATGATAATGTACATACTATATAAGTGCACCATCATGCTCATTAATAGTTCTTTTTAATTCAAAACTAAATTAAACTCAATTAGTCAGAACTAGA
Organism: Colias eurytheme; assembly: GCA_907164685.1. Taxonomy (NCBI): domain Eukaryota; kingdom Metazoa; phylum Arthropoda; class Insecta; order Lepidoptera; family Pieridae; genus Colias; species Colias eurytheme. Next base: position 16,078 of record CAJQZN010042106.1, on the reverse strand, counting down.
CCAAATTTAAAACTCGAGATGCACCAGTTTTCAAATAAAAAAATAATCTTCAAGATCGGTTCACTCAGTACAATGTTTTGAAGTAACAAAAACACAAAAAAGAAAGGAAAATACAGTCAAATTGAGATTTGAAAACCTCCTCTTTATTTCTATAAATATAAAAAATACAATTATTGATATCACATTATCAAAAAGAACATATCATATTATCAAAACGAACATAAAAAACATCATTACCAAATTAAAACATTCCAACAATACAATTATTTGTAGAACATTAACCATTCTGGGTCACGATAAGACAATCATTGTACAGAGAAATACATAGCGGAAGCTTCGAGAATTCTCTAAAAATCGAACACGTCGATGTCATCCAGGCTCCCCAGGACACGCTAGCCGGGAAGGGAGAAAGGAGAGGGGAGACGGGAGAAGGGTTAGGTTAGCGTAGGCGACCGCGCATGCGCCGTGCTCGGTGCTATCGATCGGCGCTAGAGCCTTACAGGCGAGTGACGATTCGAGAAATGGCTGTATAGGTCTAGGTACCTAACAAGGTGTAAGGACCTTTCCAATTTATTAAAAGTTCGACGTATATTGAATTATTTTGATATGTGATCAAATTCTTGGAAACTATGTCCATAATTTAGTATGAAAATTGTTGCAAAAGTTAAATTTTTCGAATGATGAATATATTTCCAATCAGTCATAAACAATTCTAAGCTATCAGCCCTTTTTACAAATTTATAATCCGTACATTTTAAAACGTTAATTTAGTTTGAACTCCGTACGACGAGTTATATTTCGTACACGCTATTGAAGTCGTACAGTATTCATGAACTTGATCATTTTCCGAACTCATTGCAGCTCCTACGCCTTGTTTGATCGGAAGTTTTTTTAGCAAATAGTAAACATTCCACGGAGAGCTTCCCTAGATCATTTTGTTAGGTTAGCCTATGCGAAAAATACTTTTTTCCAAGAGAGAATATTGCTTCTCAGTTCTTTGCCCTTTGTACCTTCACTTGTTAGAAGTTATAACAATAGCAAATGAACGTATCGATGTAATTAAGAGTATCTATTAGTGGTTTTGTTTTGTCACGTCGAACGTAATAAATTAAACATACCTACTTCGGTATTAAATTTCTAGGGAAATTGCGCATTTGCACGTGTGTGAACAGCCCTATATTAAACTTCTTGTCGCAAAAGTAATTTTATTGGCATCGTAAGTAATTATAAGTTGTAACCGCTTTTCGTATATATTTGGTGTAATAGCTTTGTCTTCGTCAATTAGTTCAATGGCACGAAACTTTATCGTATATAAAATTGAGCGAAATAAAAGAGATCCGTTTCTAGAGGACGATATGAAAGCGGAAGACAATTAGGCCATTTCTACACGTGTACATGCAGAAGGGCCATTTAGTAGCTGCATTGTGCGGCCTTCAAATTTTTCCCAAGTGACTCAGCCAGTGAGAAGATGCATGACGGCTAGATCTTGCTGATAGTTGCATTGCCATGCAAGGTACTTACGACGTTCGCGAGTATGTTGCTCAAAAAGGGATTTTTTAACCAAAAATATGAATGATGGAATGTTTGGTTTTCCAGTACAACCAACAATTTTGAAATCTTTTGACTGTTTTAAGACAAAATATGGTTTCAAAAGGAAAACTAGCATAATGCATAGATAACAGGTCTAAAATATTATATTGGTACCAGTGGTTGGTCAAACTAAGTAGGTATAGATGGACAATCATATCCAGGGTACTTTTGAGATTTGATAATAATTTTCTTCTAGATGACATCCTCCTGTACATTACAAAGTACTAGATGCAATACTTTACAAATATAATAATAAACAAGCACAGCATTGGAAAGCAAAGGTCGTTGAACCATGCGCGAATCACAAAGTTACGGTCGGTAGGGTCAAATGGGTCGCGCGCTCAATTCCGCTCTACTAAACCGAATGCAATATTTTCGTGTCCAGATTTTACCGTGGCCTAATGAAAATTAATCTAAATTACAAATGGTTCAAACAACGCGGCCATCGAGTCTAGTTTAATTGTGTAATGATTCATCAGACGCGAGCAAGAAATGGATAAAGAAGGTAAAAAGATCAGCTTATTGCAACTTCAGAAGATTTATTTGTTAAACTAGCTGTGCTCAGACTTGTAGCTATTTTGGATTCTGTTTATCTGTTTCATGAAATAGCGTCATTCTTCGTGCATTATACTTTTTCATAGAAAATATTAGCAGAGTTTAATTTTTTTACACTTTAAGTAACAAAAGAGGGACCTATACAAATACAATACACCGAGACTCTCGAGTCTCTTTCATGTTCATTTTTTCAGAAAATACCTTTGATATTTTTATTAATAGATAATACTTGAGAATACTTAGATTATTCACATTTTTATTTTTTACATAGCAATTAGTTTGAAACTTTTCAGCAGAGTATCGCGTTCATTTGGAACTTAGTCTAATGGCTGACAACAAGAGCTAATAGTAGATTTATGATGGACGGAAACAATCAATCATTGCGGAAACTTTAGCTGAGTCACGTGGAAAGAAATCTCACGCAATTATTATATTACTTCTTAATGAATGTTCTGTAAGAACAATACTTACTTAATCCAAAGATTTTTCTATCACAAAGAAAAACAGATAAACTTACTAAAACCTCTCAAATGTTATGAGGAAAGTCGTGGACTTGGTTCTGCAATACTTATTCATATTGTTTATGTTTATGGCTATGGCTTTTATTATGTTTATGGCTTTATCACGTGAATTATTGATGTCTACATTTTTTAAAAGCCTGTAGCGGCAAAACATCTATCGTCTTCTAGGTTTCACTCGTGAACCAATTATTAGGTTGTCAAAAAATTAAAACGTAAACAGGAAAAATGAGTGTTAATTACCCAGACCTTTTCTTTCTTTTCTTGATAACAATTTATACAAACATCGTTGACAATATTGTAGCTACTCGGAGCAAATACTCCACTGATAAATCATATCAGAAACAACATTGAAACATTATGTTACTAGTTACAACATTTGCGATGTTTTGTATGATTATGTTCGTAACACTTGTTAAATTGTTGATAGTTTTAACATTATAGTTTCTTAGTTAATTGAAGTACTTGACTGGCATATTTATTTAGCTTGTACAGCATATTTTTGGTATAGGTACTTAGATGTCCATTCCACCTTGTAGGTCAAAAACTAAATACAACAATTTTAGTCATTAAAATGACCAACCTAACTTTTAATATTTGATCTCTGTTAAAAGTTTTCTGTTTTATGTTGTCACCTCGCACAGACCGTACGAATTACGTAAATGCCAGTGTGTTACATAGCAAGAGAATGTACCTACAATCTACAGTCCACACAAGAAAACGTCTCAGTGCCGCGTCACTGTGCTCGAACATTTGCTTAGTGTAATCAAATGTTATCGGACATTACTACATAATACTTATATTCATCCTTACTATCTAGTGTTTAGAATCGCAGATTTGTAAGTGCGTGAATTCCTACTCTCGATGTCATGTTCAGGCATTGCTATATGGTTTCATGTGAATTAATTTATTGGATATAGATAAGCCTTTATCATCAAGGACCATTGAAAGCGTTTTTCCATCAAAATTAGCACACACAGACGAGCTGCAGGTACAATTTCAAAGACTTGATAAATGGGTCATTACAAATAATCTACCCAAGCCCATATACTCGTAACATCCGTAGGAGAAGTAGCTCCCAAGTCTAAAATTATGGTAATTGCAACTAATAAAATTTATCCTCATCAAAATTGGATTGAACCCGATCAAGTCGCTTTGTTCCTCGTCCTATCCAGAACATCTCATCGCTACCAGGTAAGAACGAGTACGATTCTTGTAATGAAAAATGGCCAGCGTCCGTCGATCAATCATCCGCGAGGGGATGGGGGGAGGGAGGGAATGAGGTTTGTGTGCTAGACGAGAAAGGCGAGTGCGTTGACCTCTGTGACATAACATGTTTCGGCGAAATACGCTCGCAACATTGGTGGCAGCGATGTTGCGATAGTATCTACTATCTAGTATGGGCCTTGTAATTGTGAGCTTCAGAGTAAAGGACGATTCGAGATGCTTTGAATTAGGTCAGCTACAACAACATGGGGCAGTATACGCCCTTTCAGATTGGCAAGGGCCTTCATTATGATAATTTCATTATGAGAATTTATTACAGAAGAGTAAATAGGGCCTGGTTAGTTTCAAAGTAACCCTGGTCGGTAAAATGCTTTTGTATCTTTTTGTCAATAAATCCAACTAGGACAGGAAGCCAAAAAAAGTTTAATAATATGTGGGTAGGTACGTTACATCCGCAACTGTATTCAGTTAGGCCTTATGGCCTATTATTAAAATGTATGAACTTTGACACATTTTTGAATTGGTGATCAATATTCTCAGTTTTGACTGCACATAAATTACCAACAAATTAGCAATAGCTAGCTACCAGGATATCCTTATTTGTTCCATAAAGAAAACCTTTTAAAGTTTTAAATCGATCGCTAAGTTTTACATCGATATAGGTACCTAGGTAGGTGATGGCCTAGAATAAGGATAGGACTACTTTGATCTTTGTAGTGATACCAAGATACTGGATACATGATTACGCAAAGAATGATTTAGTTCTAGAGTAACCATCAAGCTCCCCTATACTTAGAAAGTGAAAAACGCATTTTAATATTTCCCCCAATGATAATAGAAAGATCAAACTAATTTTACGGTAGCTGTTGAAAATAATCGAATGACGAACCGTCCAGCCACACGAACCGTGATAAGAAACAAGGCTAAAAATAAATGTGGCCAACGCAGACTGCAACTCGCATACACGTTAAAAAATGTTAGAAAATATACACCGAAAAATTTTTTATGTACAAAATTGCTGACGTAGTGTGTTCATCAAACATGTTTGTGAACGTAACTTTATAATTGATGATGATGATAACATTATTATTTTAGAGGTGCGCGTGTTTAAATTAACTACGCTTTTGTTCTAAATAACTGAAATGAGTATAAAAGTGGTTTTTCTATTTCATACAAGAAACTACAGAACTTTTGCCTTCAACGAGTTTTATTTACTTTTAGGCTGGCAGTTAATCTATTTACTCGTTAAGTACCATAGATAGGTTGAAAGATAAACGTAGTTCTAGGATATTATACCGATTATATAATGTTTATTATCACTCTTTTGACCGTCATATTCTGCATAATTACAAATAATAATATATGCATATGTGCAATGCTTCAAATATGTATACAAATTAGAAAGTCAACGATTTTGTTACAAAACAAATTAATCAAACGACTGCAGTAGGTACCTACCATCGTAAATGTACGAGATATATTTGTGTAAACGCATAATACAAAATCAATCATCCTCTATCTAGACGACAAAATGAAATCTCTGGGGCTGGATGGTCGATTCAATAAAGAATTTCCACTCCAAGGCGGCCTAATGGAAGAGGTAATCCCATATCGCAACTCGGTGTGAAATGACTATCGATCGCCGTAGAGCCTGTAATCTGCGTTACACAGCCAGACTGCAAAACGTTCTATGTATTATATTTATATCTAATACTTTGAATGTTGAAGAACGATGGTACACATCTGAAATCCTGCCTCAAGATCTGCTTAATTTTAAGTACTTAAAGTATGTGTCGATAAAGAAATGAGTGAATTTAAAATTTAGTTTGTAATTTTTTACATCTTTTTAGTGATGCAATTTCTTTTCTATCTGAATACAGTTACAAAATGTACCAACTTACAAAATGTACGTGAATTTAATATCATCGTGTTCCCCAGAGGCAAGCTTATTTGAAAAATAAAAATGTACATGAAATTGTATTAGTTTCTCGCCGCATTTCTTTATTAGTTGTATTTTTTTTATACAATCAAGGTGTATTCAGAAACTTAAGGTGCACTCACACACATCAGTCACCGTCAAGTCACCGATGACTGATGTGACGGTTTGTGTACGTATCCACAAACACCAGTCACCGTCATGTTGTCCGTCAGTCACGTCGCCGGTTTGACTGAATCATTGAACACATACATCAGGTTAGTCAGTGATTAGACGTGTGTCACGCTAGAGAACATGTACAGGTAAATTAGCTTGGAGAAATTTTTGCGTTTGTAGTAGTGTATGGTCAGCAAATAAAATAAAACAACATTTTATTTTTAGTTTTTATTTTATATATATATAAGGGATTTTAAATTAAACTATATGTGTTTCTCCTCTAAAAAAGATGAGACTTTATTTTAATATTTGCACATTTAACATACGTATAACTTTTACATTAACTAGACCGGGAGATATTGACACAAAATTTCGAGTCATTTGTAACAGGATGGCGGTTCTACAGGGGTCTTAGTACGCACTACGCAATGACAAAAAGAAAAACGATGGTGTGAACGCTGGTACCGGCGGCTTAGTCACGTAGGCGTTAGTCGAACTCGTCGGAAAAATAGCGAAGTCAAACAATTTGTAACACAAAAATTTTAGAATTTACCGATAGCCCATAAAAAAGAAGTAGGCGGTAGTGTCATGCCATACTTTTCCGGTGTGACTTACAGCCCGCCATACCGACGCGAATGTGTTGATTTAAAAAAAAACAATTCAACCATTTGTACCAGGCTAACTTTTGCACAGGTAACCATCGTCGTGCAGCCATTTACGAAAATCGCCATGCCATACTTTTCGGACGATTCCAAATGGTCGCCATACCGCCGAAAATCTGCAAATTTTTTTTTCGCCGAACCATTTGTACCACCCTAAATTTTTTTTGTCAACAACTCCTGAATGATTATAAATAGAAGTGTGATAATGCCATACCTGTGGGAGGTGGCGAATGTGTATAAGATTTTTTTTTATTGTAAGATTTTATTCGTATTTTGAACGATTAGTAACAGTATGGCACTAATTTTTCCTGTAAGTTTGAGGTTCAACGAATATAAATACAAAATTTCAAAGATCTAGGTGGTGGAAATCTTCACTTATATAAATTAATACTAAATTAATTTTTTAAGTATGGCAGCACTTTTTCCCCCTACTAGAAGTATGGTAAATATAATAATGGTCACATTTTATCAAATACTCTCCAAAAATCCAAATGCAATACTGGTACAAAAAGTTTGGCGAAAAAAAAAATTTTTGCAGATTTTCGGCGGTATGGCGACCATTTGGAATCGTCCGAAAAGTATGGCATGGCGATTTTCGTAAATAGCTGCACGACGATGGTTACCTGTGCAAAAGTTAGCCTGGTACAAATTGTTGAATGATTGTTTTTTTTTAATCAACACATTCGCGTCGGTATGGCGGGCTGTAAGTCACACCGGAAAAGTATGGCATGACACTACCGCCTACTTCTTTTTTATGGGCTATCGGTAAATTCTAAAATTTTTGTGTTACAAATCGTTTGACTTTCGCTATTTTTCCGACGAGTTCGACTAACGCCTACGCGACTAAGCCGCCGGTACCAGTGTTCACACCATCGTTTTGCACGCCTCATAAGCGAAGCGTTGAGGTGGGTACTACTGTCACTTCGCGCAAAACATCTGATTTTTCAAACTTAAAATGTCTTTATGTATCATACATTGCACTTGTAAGATAATACATACACACACATATTAAGAAAAAACACTATTTTTAACATTCATGATATTTTTGATGTCATTTTTGTTATTTAAACTAGTTAAAAAACAGTTTAAAAAAGTTCTGTCTTGGACGTCCGTGTGTCTGTATGTGCGGAGGATTTTCTTGTTAACACGATAGCGACCGAAATACTTTACTAATCGAGTCTTTTTTTTTCTCTTACGCTTGAGTATGCTCAGGAATAGAACCCTTTTATTTTTCAGGGTCTGATTCGATGTGGTTTAATTGTTATTAAATAAACAAAAATAATAATTAATAAATAATTATTAAAAAAAAATTATGAGGCGTGCACTTTTGGATTTTCCAAACTATTTCTTTTTGTCATTGCGTACTAAGACCCCTGTAGAACCGCAATCCTGTTACAAATGACTCGAAATTTTGTGTCAATATCTCCCGGTCTATACGTAATAATTATAATTTTTGAATGAAATGTGTGCTTTATGTTCACGGTACCAAACGACTGCACGTGGCACCTGCGGACAGCGTAAACTGGTTTATTCTGGTTTTGTGCGTGTTTCCACTTTCCACTATCAAGTGACGATTTATTTATTTGTTTTGTTTCGTAATTATTATGGTCAAATATTAATTATGAAACAAATTATTATGGACACGATATTTTATTGTTTCACGGTAGTCGCCTTGTCGTTTGCTCAAGGACGTGAAATTGAATGATATATTTTTTTTTATAAAGTCAAAACCATTTTCTTTAAAATAAAAACTTGTTTTTATTGAAAACAAAAGTGTTGCTAGGAATAAGTATAAAATTAAATAGTAATGTTAGGATATCGAAACATTTTTGTATAGGCCAGAAGTCAGAACGATATAGTGGAAACGCGCTCTAAGATCTGAGTAATATACACACCACTACATATGCAAAAATTTCTCCAAGCTAATTTACCTGTAGCAATTATTGACGGTAGCACGACGCTGACTGAACTGAGACGTGACGGCACCGGGTGAGTGGGGATAAAAGTATGTTACATGTATGGAAAGATTATTTGACGTGCCTGACCGGTGACGTCACTGATAGATTTCGTGCCGGCGACTGTCGTGTGGGAACAGAGTCATACTAGAACTATTGATACATATTTTTTTTTAATCCTGTCCGGTGACGTGCCGTGACGGTGACTGATGTGTGTGAGTGCACCCTTAATGTTATTTAGGCTCAATGTCTCAAATTAAGCTACAGTCGTGTTTACGATCATACAAATCAACCCAAAAAGCAACCGCTTGATATACGAAAAAATCTACACGTTTTCCATAAAGTTTATAGTGGAAAAATCTCGATATATCCATTAATGACTGCACCTTCATTAAATGAGCCGTGACGAGTGGTCAAAGAGCATAATTAATTTCAGATTAGTTTCCAATAAATGCCTTATCGGAGTATGCGGCTGTTTTGATTAAAACTAGCACATATTAAAACTTGGATAAAAATGCAAGACGAAACACGTTTTTCACATTTAGTAATTTCTAAATTTGTCTCCACTCAAAAAAACAGAAAAATCAAATACGAATATTTATTGGAAAAAGTTTTTACATTACGATGGATACGTCATTAAAGCAAGTAAACCATAAGTAATTCCAAGACAAAGTTCTTATAACAAGGAAGGAAGTCGACGTGGGTTTAAAGGGCTTACACGTAATATTATGAAAGTTGAATCGCATAATAAATAATACAGGAAAATATACAGCTATTTTATCTATATATACTAATATTATAAGCTAAAGAGTTTGTTTGCTTGAACGCGATAATCTCAGGAACTACGGGTTCGAAATGAAAAATTATTTCAGCGTTGCATAGCCTTTTTATCGACGAATGCTACAGGAATTATATTATCGCACTAAGAACAAATAGGAGCGAAAAAATACGGGTATAACCGCTAGTATGTTATAATACGCTGTAACAAAATAATCCGCATTGCGACAATCGACAATGTACCGTTTGAGTAATTTTAATATGGTACTTGGATGGTGGCGAAAAACGTAATTTTGTTTCTAGCAAGTTTGGCTTGGTTGGCGCAGTCAGAGGTGTTTAATTTTAAGGCCTCGTAGTTAAGAGATTGGTAGATTCTAACTTGAATTAGAAGACGAGTGTCTTTTTGGCACAGATGTCTAAAAACTTTTGTTTTCTATAAGCCACTACTAGGGAATGTACAATGTACATGTAATTTCAATTTGCTTGCCCCAGAATCCCTCTGTTCTAAGCTCACTCATTTCCCATTATACCAAGGAGGCAGTCGTTTTATCTTTGACTACAAATAGGTAAAAATAAACTTTGGGACTATTATGGGAAACATTAGGTTGATATTCAAATACATACAATTAATGTACTGGAAGAGAAGAAATAAATACTAGAAATATCTGGATTCAATTCATTCTTCAATTTAGTACACAGTAGCCGAAACTTAACCAGTTTTATATGTTAATGCTGTTCCATCCTGCTACATAAAGCCTGCGGTACACAGGTCCCCATATAACATGGGGATCACATACTTATCTAAAAGTGAAAGAATTTTTTAAATAAGTCCAGAAGTAGTAAGTTTTGGTTTTTAGCAAAGATACATCATCATCATCATCATCATTATCAGCCCATGTTATTCCACTGCTGGACATAGGCCTCAGAAAGATACATACTTTGTAATATTACTTTAGAAATTAAGATCAATCAAATTTATAGAACAACTAGCAAACCGGGCGAACTCCGTTTCGCCACCAGAGACACATTTTCTTTGCTATAAACCTCACGGAGCCCGAGACCTTTCCAACGAATGCAAAACCGTGGAAATCAGTTCGTGCATTCTGGAGTTATAACGTCAGGAAGGAAAACCCGACTTATTTTTATATAGTAGATGTTAAATGAGTTAATAGACCAACACATATCAAACTGATTCAATAAACTAAATGAGGATCTTGTTAAAACAACAAATCAAATTTTGTTAACTTATTAATAACAATATTCCAATTTTATCAAAATTCCAAACAGTTAATATTTTAACAAAATGTGTTAATTATAATGAAGAATGTTAAGTGGGCTTATAGATAAAGCACCAACACTTAAAATATATATTGTATTCACTTTTAATGTATGGGTGACAAACATATTTACTAAAAAGATATACCTTAGTGAGATTATAATCAACTTGTAAGAATATTTAACCAAAATCTTTGAATATCAAAATCAAAATTGAACTATTTTGCTATATACAAGAAATATGTGTCAAAATTATATATTTCAATGCCGATAAAGACATTAAAATATAATGTGCATTAGTAGGAAATCACATGTAACAAAAAGCCCCAAGCTGATTGAGCAATACTCTCTATAATGAGTTATACAAGTAAGGACCGGAATTGTTCCAGAAACATCCAGAATACCAACTTGTTTAGAAATAATAGCTTTTTTTGTTGCATCTTAAAGAACATTTTGGCAATGGATGAAGTCTTTCACAAGTGAACTATGCTTCGTGTTGAGGAAAAATACTTATGTTTATGTATATTGTGAAGGTGTGATGTTTATCGCTTGAAAACTTGACTTTTTTTACATTGCATTAAGAGTATTTTGAATTACTGCTAAATGCATTATCATTCAGCATATATAGTATTGTTACATATTGTTGTTTTTCAGATTGTAGATAATTATACATTGCAGTTTGATAGATCATTTTTTAATCAAATCAGAAGCTTCGCTACATACTTATAAAAAGTAAAGACTTGTGTAGTTCACTTGGGAGTGAATATTTTGTTCCTTTGAACATTATTTATTTATTTATATACTCTTGTTTATTTAAGTATATAAAATCTACTCAAGTAAATGATAAAAGGATTTTGATTCTAAAGATAATACATTCTGCATTCATTCTTCACGTTTTAATAATCATAAGAGGGCAAAATGACTGTGCAGGATTATCAGTGCAAATAATGCAATATTGTAATGCAGTGATTACTATATTCAAAACATTGTTACTGGTTATTAATGAGTGATAATGATTTTATAAATTTTTATTGAACACAGACATCTCTCAATAAAGTTAATTTGATGCAAAATTTTAAATTTTTACTTGGAAACACGGGACCATTGGGTTAAAAGTTGGCCAAAAATAACCTGAAAATATCGATTGTCAAATTAATAAAATAGCTCACCTGTGAATCTTGCTAAAGTCATATAAAACGGTAGCGCCCCACTGGACGAGAGCTCACTGATGGGATTAATTGTTGATCCTTCGGCGAAACTTGCACCAGGAAAATGCGAGTCGGCCACACCAACCTGCCACAATGCAATATTTACTTCACCGTACACTCTCAGCACAATTCTATCACAGTACTACGTCAATTGTAGGCTATTTCAACTAAACTATTAAGCCGAAACGTACGCACCAGCTGGCGAAAACGTGGTATCTACTTCCTAACACCTATGTACCTATATAAGTACTTAAATATGGCCTGAAGATATTCGATATTATGTAGTTATATACCTTCCCCTATGACGATGCGCCTGGCAAGTCCTGAATCCACGTAATAGTCACGAAACGCGTGTGTACACCACGGTTCGGAATCAGTTAAGAACGAACATAAAACGAATCTTCAATTTTACAAACGCGCACACGATACCGTGGCTAAAAATGACGACAGAAAATAAATGAAAATGCACACTTTCATATGTTTCTGAAACTACATTCACACCGGAAATGAATACTTATTTGATTTGGAAACAAATAACATCACATATTTTATTACTGAATAATTTTGATAAAATCTATTTAACATTGCTAATTTTTTGGATTTCGAAAGTCTTGCAGGGAATATACAGAAAAATTTTACAAGTTAAAGTATTTTAAACAACAATTAAAAATAAAAATGATAACCGGAAGCTTTCAAACTTTGTATTGTCTATGTGTACAAATTTATATTTTTTTTCTTTTTATTATGCTGTGAAATAAAAAGGACATATTAATAAAAATATTAATTTGCAGTAATTGATAGTTACAAAAATGAGTGATTTTACCAAATGAACCAATTTAAATGTAAATGAATCTTTTTTCCGACGTATACATTATAATCCATTTCAGTGATTTAAAACGTGTACAGAGACAATATCTAGAGACGTCAAATTTTAAATGTCATATGTCACTTTATGTCATTTCGGTTATCAGCAGTTTGTCAGGTTATAAAAATTTGGTTATGGAGCCCGTATGAATTTATTGTGTTTTTATTTCCTGACTATATTAAAAGGATAAGAGTTATCGAGAAACTGTAATTGTTCGTTCAGAAACAGATAAACAAAAAGCTCAACCATGGTAATATTCTTACGAATAAATTAATTATTATCCAGATGGAGGTTATGGATAGAAGTTCAATTTGTTTTTTGTATTACAGCATGCATGTCGGCAAGTATTATATAGTCCTGCACGTTGGAAAAGCGCAGTACCAGTTCATCTTAAGCCAGTTGTACTTAGTGTTAAATCAGACCAGGTATATTTTCACAACAAAACTTAATCTTTACCATCATCTTAGGTCTAAAATTTCCTCATATTTTGCTGTATTATTATAGTATACGGTTCAAGAATGCCGCCACTACTCAGCACGGAAAGGATTTTTCTCGTCAATCATAGAAAACATAAAGGAAGACATAGCGAAAAACAAGGAAATGAAGGAGAATATTAAAAAATTCAGGGAAGAGGCTCAGAAGTTGGAAAATTCAGAAGCTTTGCAGGCGGCGAGAAAGAAGTTCCATGCTGTGGAGTCAGAGGCTTCTAAAAGCTCGGAAGTATTGAAAGAGACCTTGGAAGGAATTAAAGGAAAGGTTGGACATGTATTGGAAGAGGCTGGCAAAACTGACATCGCCAAAAAAGCTGGTAAGTGCGTCAATATTTTCGTTTATCTATAAAAATAAGGACAATTGAAGTTTCTAGTTATAATTTATGTGACAAACATAAATTTTCTGTTATTATTTGCTGTTATTTACTGCTTTGGACTAATTTTGATGGTACTTTGACCAGGCTGTAGCTGATAATAAGAACAATCTGTATGTTCTAATTAGTTTTTGTGTTGGATTTTACACACATTTAGACTCTCCTTGACCATGCTCGCTGCAAGGTGTATGAAACATCATGATAGTAGAAATAAATCCTTAAATTTAAGAATAGTTATTCTAAGCATAATTAAAGAATACTAGGAATATTTTTATTAACTTCCTAACCATGTTAATAATAAATATTTTATTTAAAGTAAGTAAAATCTCAATTATCTGACAGTTTTAAAATCCAGAGAATGCTGGATTAGTTCAAGTACAGATAGCTGGATTATAGACGAAAAACAATCTTCTTATATATAAAAATGAATCGCAAAATGTGTTGGTAAGCGCATAACTCGAGAACGGCTGAACCGATTTTGATAATTCTTTTTTTATTATATTCCTTGAAGTACGAGGATGGTTCTTATGTAGAGAAAACGTAAACATGTACCACGGGCGAAGCCGGGGCAGACCGCTAGTAATAAATAAAATGAAGCATTTATTAGAAAATTATTTATTTATTCTTATTCCAAATATCCACATATTTTATCATAACTGTAAAATATCTCAAAATTAACATGTACATAACTATATAGTTTTAAAATAATCCTTGATAGAGGTCTGCCTTGGTCCAGCTTGTAGTCCTTGTTTAAAAGCTTTTTCACGCATTTTGCGAAGAAGTATAATATCTTTGGCAGATATGCCATTTTCTTCTGCCCAAGTGATGCAAGTATTGAAACAATTAAATACTGTTTCTGTTTTAACTTTTGTAGAAGGCTCCGTATCTTCTTCCATTACTGCTTCACATATTTCTTCCGGTTTTACTTCAGTCCCTTCAAACCAAGAATTTAATTTTTCTTCACTCGTTTCCAATCCTCTTTTTGATAGATTTTCCAACCAATATGCAGTAGGAATATATTCTTCAGGTTCCCAATGTTCCACTTTTGATACAGCATTCATAGTGGGCCATAACTCTCTCCATAAAGATTGTATTAAATAAGATGAAATAGACTCCCAAGCCTGAGCGAGAGAGAATACAGCATCCTTCAAATTAAATTCTTCAATGATCTGCGCTATGTCACCATCTTGTGATATAATATGGATCAGCAATTTGTTTTTGTATGAGCAATGTATTCTTTGGATCACATTTTGATTCATCTGTTGAATTAAAGGTGTGCTGTTTGGGGGTAGGAAGATAGTTTCAATGTTCCCATCACTTGATTTAATTTCTTGTTCATATGGGTAGCCTATTGTGTTGTCAAGTATAAGTAAAGCTTTTACAGGCAAGTTGGATTTCGTCATAAATTTATACACTTCTGGGACAAAGTCGTTATGAAACCATTCGGTAAATACCTTACTTGTGATTAAATTTTTCAATTGTTTCTTGTAGCAAACTGGCATACAAATGTTCTTGAAAGCGCTGGGATTTTTATCTTTACCAATCACTAACAAATCCAATTTGTGCGTTCCAGAAGCATTAGAACATGGCATAAATTTGATTATATCTTTACTCTCTTTAAGAGCTGGTCTGCCCCGTTCTTTAGAGGATACAAATATTTTACTAGGCAACAGTTTCCAGAACAAATCACTCGCACTTGCGGTATAAATTTGGTCAGGAACAAGACCCAGATCCTCTATTTTTTCAATCAAATTCTGAATAAATGGCTGCTCTGCAGGTTCGTCACTTGAAAATTTGTCATCCGATACGTTTAACAAACGGATACCGAATCGCTTTTTAAAATTATCCAGCCATCCATCACTGGCACGAAAATCATATTTATTCGTGATTTTTCTGTAAAATTCGATTGCTTTTTCTTTTAGGTTTTCTCCAGTTATAGGAGTGTCTTTAGAATGATGTTGCTTGAACCACGTGTAGAGAGCCTTTTCCATCTTTGGACAAGCACCAGCTCGTAATGTTTTTCGCTTTCCTGCTTCAACTCCCATCGTCTTCACGTGGTCAAGTATCTTTTGCCTCTTATTCTTCAGGTCGTGTACAGTAGTACGTCCAATACCATATTCTTTAGCCAATTTGCAAATGTTTTCTCCACTGTCTAACTTTTTTATAATGTCCAATTTATCTTTTAAATGTAGTGTCTTGTGTTTCCGTTTATTTGACATTTTAAACTACAAACTATTCACTCACTAAACAACTCTCAACAATCACTTGAAAAATAAACAGTTAAATACGTGCGCACGTGACAAGTTTTGAGGTTGGACTGCAAAATGACGGCGCCGGGCGCGTGTGAGTAGTCAGTAAAGAGGGGACGCGGGCGGAGGGTGCCGGTTTAATGACCGTGTCGGTGTATTGACGTGCCGGATTAGTGAGATAACATTGTATGTATTTATACATTCCCCTTGAACTATATTGAAGGGCGCTATAACCTGTAT